>PVIH01003480.1:0-160022 GCA_004025045.1 Sigmodon hispidus
AAGACCTGGGCATTAAAGACCTGGGCAATAAAGACTCGGGCATTAAAGACCTGGGCATTAAAGACCTGGGCATCAAAGACCTGGGCATTAAAGACCGGGCAATAAAGACCCGGGCATCAAAGACCTGGGCATTAAAGACCTGGGCATTAAAGACCCGGCGCATTAAAGACCCGGCGCATTAAAGACCTGGGCATTAAAGACCGGGGCATTAAAGACCCGGGGCATTAAAGACCCGGGCAATAAAGACCCGGGCATTAAAGACCTGGGCATTAAAATCGGGGCATTAAAGACCTGGGCATTAAAGACCTGGGCATTAAAGACCCGGGGCATTAAAGACCCGGGGCATTAAAGACCCGGACAATAAAGACCCGGGCATTAAAGACCCGGGGCATTAAAGACCCGGGGCATTAAAGACCTGGGTATTAAAGACCAAGGGCATTAAACCCAGGGCAATAAAGACCTGGGCATTAAAGACCCGGGGCATTAAAGACCCGGGGCATTAAAGACCTGGGGCATTAAAGACCCGGGCAATAAAGACCCGGGCATTAAAGACCTGGGCATTGAAGACCTGGGCAATAAATACCCGGGCATTAAAGACCTGGGCATTAAAGACCTGGGGCAATAAAGACCCGGGCATTAAAGACCTGGCATTAAAGACCCGGGGCAATAAAGACCTGGGTATTAAAGACCCGGGGCAATAAAGACCTGGGAATTAAAGACTCGGGTCATTAAAGACCTGGGCATCAAAGACCTGGGTATTAAGGACCCAGGCAATAAAGACCAGGGTATTAAAGACCTGGGCATTAAAGACCTGGGCATTAAAGTCCTGGGCATTAAAGACCTGGGCAATAAAGACCCGGGTATTAAAGACCTGGCATTAAAGACCCGGGGCAATAAAGACCTGGGCATTAAAGACCCGGGGCATTAAAGACCTGGGCATTAAAGACCCGGGGCATTAAAGACCCGAGGCATTAAAGGCCTGGGCATTAAAGACCCGGGTCATTAAAGACCTGGGCATCAAAGACCTGGATATTAAGGACCCAGGCAATAAAGACCAGGGTATTAAAGACCTGGGCATTAAAGTCCTGGGCATTAAAGACCTGGTCATTAAAGACCCAGGGCAATAAAGACCCAGGGCATTAAAGACCTGGGCATTAAAGGCCCGGGGCATTAAAGACCTGGGCATTGAAGACCCGGGCCAATAAAGACCTGGGCATTAAAGACCCGGGGCATTAAAGACCTGGGCATCAAAGACCTGGGCATTAAAGACTTGGGCAATAAAGACCCGAGCATTAAAGACCTGGGGCATTAAAGACCTGGGCATCAAAGACCTGGGCATTAAAGACGCGGGCAATAATGACCCGGGCATTAAAACCTGGACATTAAAGACCTGGGCATTAAAGACCTGGGGCAATAAAGTCCTGGGCATTAAAGACCCGGGGCAATAAAGACCTGGGCTTTAAAGACCCGGGGCAATAAAGACCTGGGCATCAAAGACCTGGGCATTAAAGACCTGGGCATTAAAGACCTGGGCATTAAAGACCCGGGGCAATAAAGACCTGAGCATCAAAGACCTGGGCATTAAAGACCCGGGCAATAAAGACCCGGGCATTAAAGACCTGGGCATTAAAGACCCGGGCATTAAAGACCCGGGGCAATAAAGACCTGGGCATTAAAATCGGGGCATTAAAGACCTGGGCATTAAAGACCCGGGGCATTAAAGACCCGGGGCTTTAAAGACCCGGGGCAATAAAGGCTTGGGCATTAAAGACCCGGGCCATTAAAGACCTGGGCATTAAGACCTGGGGCATTAAAGACTTGGGCATTAAAGACCCGGGGCATTAAAGACCTGGGCATTAAAGACCCTGGGCATTAAAGACCTGGGCATTAAAGACCCTGGGCATTAAAGACCCGGGGCAATAAAGACCTGAGCATTAAAGACCCGGGGCTTTAAAGACCTGGGCATTAAAGACCTGGGGCAATAAAGACCTGGGCATTAAAGACCCGGGGCATTAAAGACCTGGGCATTAAAGATCTGGGGCATTAAAGACCCAGGGCATTAGAGACCTGGGTCATTAAAGACCTGGAGCATTAAAGATCTGCCCTTGTTTGTTTGGCTGAACTCCCACAGCTCCTGTACACACACACACACACACACACACACACACACACACACACACACACACAATACATATTCTCTCTCACATACACATACACACACTCACACACACATCTGTGGCAGGTTGAGTCTGTATACTTTGCACCTCTCTAAAGCCTCTCTGGGCCATCAATGTGCTCAAGCTTCACCAGGAATTCCAGTGAGGGGCACCCAAAGGCCTGATGCATGGGCTTGGGGGTGTGTGGAGATGGGCTGAGAGCTGAGACACCCCCCCACACATGCTGACCCCTCCACAGAGCAGGCAGGTGCCCACATGTCTGTCTTCTGAGAAGTGAGTCAGAACCGCACTCACAATTGTTGACGCCATCCTAGGGCGAACTTACCTTTCTCTAACGAAAGACTCCAGCTCTACACCAGAGAGAAAGAGAAAAGAAAAACTTGAAACAACTTACTTTCTGGAAGCTTCTCTAGTGCCTGTCCTATCTCTACCTCTTCCTAGACTCAGGAAGAAGTGAGCTGTTGGCCACAGTGCCAGAGTGAAGGGCAAGTACTCTGGCCGCAGCAGGTGCCTGGGGGTAAACCCTAACCCTAACCCTAACCCTAACCCAATTAGCCCTGGGCCAGTGTGGTGTCCAGGAATAGGTTAGAAATGTAAATCAGTAAGTGAGAACCTGGCGGAAGCCAGAGGCAGTGTGTGGGCTGGGACATGGAGACGTTGGGTGGTTCTGATGATGGCAGCATCCTTGTGGGAGGGGAGAGATGTGCTCCCTGTTACTTCCTCCCCTGTGGAGAGCAGGGACCACACAGCCTTGCTGTGCCTCTTAGTACAGTGCCAGATACAGAGTGCAGTAGGCATAAAGGCGAGTGTGTGTGTGTGTGTGTGTGTGTGTGTGTGTGTGTGTGTGTAGCCCCGGCTGTTCTGGAACTCAACTGTAGACCAGACTGGCCTCAAAGTCAGAGATCTGCCTGCCTCTGCCTCCCAAGTGCTAGGACTTAAAATATTTTTAAAAATCTTTCTCAGGATTGTTTGTAACTTACTTCTAAAGACACCCTAAGCAATAGGAAAACAAACCCTTTTCTCACCATTAGGTCAGCTTAGAGCCCAAAACACTATGCAGAGCTGGTTTGGAAGAGCCTAGAGTATATGTCTCAGAGAAGAGCATTCAGGGGAGCAGGCACAGAGCACAGACCCAGGGCTGACTCCCTTGGGTTCTCTACACTGTGCTCTGTGAGTAAAGATCACTACAGTTTTGGAGCACAGAATTATTCTTATTTCACTCTTTTCATCATAAATAGATCAAGAACAGGAATTCGGCTTCATGTCAGACTGCCTCACACGATTTTAGAACACAGCAGGGCAGAGGTTACTCTGCACCCCACTGCATTCTGCTTGTCTTTAGCTAAAGCCACAGATGAGTGACCCAGGCTCAGAGAGTGAGTTAGGCTGTCTACTGTCTCATCTTTGAGTGTGGTCTGTGAAGAACACACTCCACTGCATCTCACCTTATCTGCCTTCACCCCATTTTAAAGTGGGGTGTTCATTCCTCTCCCTCACAGTCACACCCTGGCCCCTGTGGGTGGGGCACTCTGAGAGCTGATTCTTGAGAGGAGAACCTGTGAATGCCTGGACAAAAGATAACTTAGCAGTGCAACCCAGCAACAGCTTTGAAAAACAGTCCCAGCTGTATCTCCTTAGAGCTTCTAGCAGAGAAGCTGGAGTGAAGGAGCATCCAGGGACACAGTGTAAGTCTTGTGGGTGATCACAGCTGAGCTTAGCTTAAGGCTGTGCACACCTGGGACACTCAACTCGTGTACTGATCATAGGTGTAGGGGTGTCAGCAAGACTCGCCCCCTTATATATGTATATATTACACAGATATATCCATGCACATGTATGTGTTCACAGACATGAACAAAGTGTCTAGTGTCTGGAAACTGAATAGAAATGGATGTGCTCCTTTTCATTAGCATCATTAAGGAAGAGAGAGGTGACCTCAATGGCCAGGAACAAACACAGTAAATAAATTCAACCAGACAAGATAAAATCTCCTGTGCAAATCCGACTCCAGGGTCGGCTCCACTCAGTGATGGTGGTGATGTCAGTCATTTGCCAAACCACTGAACCACAAAGGTGATCCTTCTGTCTCCCTCTTCTTTAGTGGCTACGGAGACCCAGAAGCACGGACTTCCCCAGTAGGCAAGGCCTCTTCTCCATGCTGTGGTCTCAGCCCTGGCTGGAAGCTTCTGTCTGGGAACATCTCAGTGCAAGGTTCAGCCAGGTTCAGCGGAGTCCCTCAAGACCAGAGATTTGGTGCCTCCTACTGTCCAGCTTGTCCCCTGACATGGGCTTGGGCTGTGGAAGCTCGTGAGCAGAGCCAGAAGGGGCTGGCAGGTGACCTCTCTGCTGCCTCTGTTTTCTCATCTGTCTATTGAAAACACTGACAATAACAACACAGTAATAACACCTCACAGTTCCATGAATGATAAGCAAGTGTCACATGGGTACATTTTGATTCTGGCAACAGCTCACAGTGTGCTCAGTAGTGAGCCAAGGCTGCTGCTTATGACTTTGTGCTTCCCAATTTAAACTGCATGTGTTTGTCTCACTACATAAGCATGCTCTTGCGTATACACACATGTGCATACATTCCACATGTGTGTATACTGCCACATAAACACTCTCACAATTTACATCCGTATACATGCACACACACACACACACACACACACACACACACACACTCCCTCTGCTTCTGTCTTGGAAAATCTCTCCACACCCTTGAGCCTGCCTCTTAGTATCCTTTGCAGGCACCTTTGCCTTGGTGAAGCTGAGCTGAGGGGAACTTGTGGTTTCTCCAGGGATGGTGCTGGCCCCTTCCACACTACACCAAAGCAATCTACAAAGAGAATCCTGGAAATGGGAGAAAGGAGGCTTCAGATCCTGATGAAATGTGGGTTCAGAGATCATACCCTGTTGTATAAGGTTTTTTATTTTTTATATTTATTTTTATGGGAATGGGTGTTTTGCCTGCATGTGTAATTGTGTAAGGGTGTCAGACCTTGGAATTACAGTTGTTAGCTGCCATGTGGATGCTGGGAATCGAACTCAGATCATCCAGGAGAACAGTCAGTGCTCTTAACTGCTGAGCCATCTCTCCAGCCCCAAAGTTTTTTATTTTATATGGGCTAGAGGTTTGGACCTGCCACAGTTGTATTTATTTTTAAAAAATGACTTTGATATTTATATTAATTTTATTTTGTTTGGCCTATGTCTTAGGTATATTGTTAGCTAGCTCTTTTATCTTAATTTAACCTATTTTTATTAATTTGTCTAGCCATGTGGCCCGTAGTTTATATATTTATATACATATATAAATATATATATATTTTATTTTATTGTGGCTAAATCAAGTCTATTTAACTCTGCCCTCCTTCTACCTGTCTCTCCTAATTCCTCCACCTACGTCTACAATACTCCACATGAGCCAAAGCAGTTCCTTTATTTACAAAATAACTATTTATTACATATAAACAAACATTCCCACCACACTACTCAGATGCCTTTACCCACCAACACTGCCTTTGATGGACTGGAGGGTTCCCTCAGAGCCCGCAATGGTCCAACTTTGCTTCTAAACCTGTAACTTGATTCAGGCCATTCACGACCAGCCTCCCCCAAGGTGGAAGGTCATCTTTTGGTCGAGGCAGAAGTTGGGGAAGAGTGTGGTGGAGAAGGAATAGGACCTGGGATCTGGCCAGTGTCACTGCTGTGGCTATAGTGCAGATGTGGCAGGTACTGTGTATTATTCTGAGAAATCTATAAGGCCTTTCGGGGTACAGAGGGTTCAAGCAGGAACAGCCAGATTCTGGGCATATGTTGTGAGATATGTTCACAAGCGACCACCCACATGAACACTATTAAAGCTGAAAAGAAGCCTTTATCACTGGCTGGCTACTACACTGGGGAATTTGTCCAAACCATGCAGCTTCAAGCCATAAATCCCTTTGTCTTTGATGCACAAAAATCATATCCTGGTTGTCACACCTCTATTAGCACAAAAGCAAAACTACAGAAGCCAAAAAAGCAAAGTTTGTACATTTGGACCTTTACTGGCACCTGGACTAGCCCTTTGGTGGATTAGGTCTTCGCTCCTATTTTGGCAGATGTTGTGAGTGCGAGCTTTTAAGGCCAGATGCTTCTAACATGTGCTAAGATCTGAGAGCCTGTTGCAGCGTGGACAGAAGACAGCCACAAGTTGGGGACAAAACCACACACAAGCCTGAGCTGGCAGGACTGTCAACAGCCACAGTCTTGATTTATCTGACAACTTGAATTCTGCAGGACACTTGGAATCAAACGGAATCAGGCTTTCCTGCAGTCACCTTCCTGTCAGAGTCTGATCTGTGGATCCCGTGCCCTACAGAGCCCTGCAGAAGGGTCAGGCTGCCTCTGCTGGAGGGAAGCTGAGCTGCCTTGCTCCATATATCCCAGGATGGAGACCAAGGACAGACTTACAGTACTATCTATGTGCATGTGCATCTGCACACAGGTGCTGGGTGTGGAGAAGATAAAGGGACACTTGGAGGCGGGAATGTCCAGAGCTGGACAGAGAAGGTGGACTCGAGTATCTCTCATTAGAAGACCTGCTGTCCCAGAGGCACCTACAGGAAGACAGACTAGGAGAGCTGCTGTGCCGCGGGTGCCCTCTGCTGGCGGACCTTGCATACTACACCCTTAGCTCCAGAGATGGGGAGTTTACCCAATTGAGAAAACTGGTGTTTGGAGGGAGGTGAATGTTAGTGAGAGAGGATTTCTATATCAACAGACAGAACTGCGGGAGCCCTGTGTGAGCCCAGTTCACTGGCCCTGAGACAGAGATGGGTCTCACTTTTGGAAATATCTGCCTTTCTCCTTTTGGGCTTGTTCCTTCTCTGGGAAATCTCAACACTTCAAGGCCTTCAGAGCTGCCCTGGAATGAGGCCTCTCATTGGTCTTGTCTACACAGTGGCCAAAGGACAGGCTGTCTCTGTTCTCTCCAAAGAGGTGAGTCTTGAGGGCAGGAGGACAGCAAAGCTCTCTCTCCCCATTGCTCCTCAGCTTCTCTTGGTTCGTGCACACACACCTCAGTTTCCCCCAAGCTGTGCCTCAGAGGCAAAGGCAGGACCATATGTCTCTCCCTCAGGCCACTGCTCCCAGGAGCTTACGAGCCAAGGAATGCAAAGGGGATGGAGATGAAGCCATGGTTTGTTTGGAGAAGGCTGGTTTGCCAAAGCCAGTTGAAACAAGAGGAACAATGTTGCCATTGCAACCTAAGGAGACAAGAAACATCAGTTTTCTCCAGTGGAGCGATGCATAGTACATCAGCTACACCTGCTCAGGAGTAGTCGGCGACACAGAATGACTCCATGAGTCTGTTATGATTTGGTGGGGGGAGGTGTCTTTTTTTTTTGGGAGAGAGAAAAATGAAGTTGAGTGCGTATGAAAGTGGGGAAGAACCTGGGGGCATTTGGGGAAGAGAAATGATGAAGATATATTGTCGAAAAGTTTAAAAATAGGGGCTGGAGAGATGGCTCAGTGGTTAAGAGCACCGTCTGCTCTTCCAGAGGACCCGGGTTCGATTCCCAGCACCCACATGGCAGCTAACAACTGTCTGTAGTTCCAGTTCCAGGCAAACACCAAGACAAATAAATAAAAAAATAAAATAAAATAAAATAAAGTTTAAAAAAAATAATGAAAGATGTAATAGTAAAAATGAATAGAATGTGTGTTGTTTTGTGTAGATGGTTGACATGGTTACTGGGGAAGCCTCTGTGCCCTGCCCCGCTTCCCCCAACTCCAGTGGTTTTCAACTCACTTTTGCACTTGTAGGGGATTTGTGTGGAGCTGACCGTGCATGTTTAAAACAAGGACCAAGCATCCAGGTGGGATTCTGAGAATCCATTCTCTGTGGTGACTGCCTGTCCTTTGCATGTGATATGGAGATAGAATATAAGAGCATATTTAGGAGATGGAGGGAGCGGCTGGGATGCAACTCATTGGTAGAGTGCTGGTCCAGCATACAAAGTGAAGTTTGGTCTCCAGCATCACAAACGCTGGGTGTGTCATCCCAGGATTCCAGAGGTGGGGAGGCAGGAGGGCCAGAAGTTCAAGGCCATCCTCAGCTGTATAATTAGTGACCAGCCCAACCAGAGACACTGTCTCAACAACAACAACAAAGGGAAAAATTAAGATGTGTCTCTTACTTTTTTCATTCCTGTGACAAAATGTTTGATAAAAGCAGCTAGAGCTGTGCTTCGGCTCCAAGTTTAAAAATGGATTCATGCCATGTGGTGGGAGGGCAGGGCAGGGAGAACATAAGGCAGCTGCACCACATACACAGAACCAGAGAGGTGTGGAGGCTATTCCACCGCCCGCCTCCTCCTTCCTCAGCCAAGGACCCCAGGGGATAGTGCTGCCCACATTCTGGGATGTCCTCCCTCAATGACACCTCTCTGGAAACTTCGTCAGACACATTTAGAAGTTTTCCTCCGAGAAGATTCTAAGTCCTGGCAAGTTGACAATGGAGATGAGCCGTCACACAAAGGGCTCCAGTCACCACCAATATTTCCTGGGTGTGAAGTGAGCCAGGCTGAAGTTGAGCCCCACTTCAGAGCTATAGATGGGAAGAGTTAAAACATTAGAAGTAGTAGGGATAAAAAGCATCAGGAATGGAACTCCACTCTCAGTGTTTCTGGTGAGAATAAACCAGGTTGCTCCCAACCAAAGAATAGAGCAGTATGAGCTGGGCACCTTCTCTCACCACTCCCTAGAGGGCAGTTGAAATATGGAGAATGGTACCTATCTGTGTAAATCCCCAGAACACTGCTTCGAATAGGAGGATAGCATCTGTAGAGTGATGTCAACACCATGCCATCATTTGTTTCCTTTACAAAGCTGTGCACGATGGCGGTTGGCATAGTATTGGTTGAGGACTGACTCCAACCTGCTGCCTGTTCTTCTAAGTAAAGTTTTATTAGAACACACCCGTGCTGTCTTCTCACTTATGTATTGTCTGTGGTTTTGTTCACACACAGCAGCAGAGGCCATCTGCCCACAGAGCCTGAAGTACTTGCCATCTGGTTCTTTTTTTTCTTCTTTTTTTCTGGTCTGTGCTGTGTATATTTGTATTGTAGGATGTAAAAATAAAACCATGTTTGTTTTGCATCCAAACTTGTGGAAAGAGGGCAGACAGACAAGAAAGCTGAACTGCATTGCAGAATCTGTTTTGTTATTAAAATTTTGTAAGCCCACTGCTTGTGAGATGGAGACCAGAGGACCAGAAATTCAAGGTCATTCTCAACTATATAGCAAGGTTGAAGCCCGCCTGAACTACATGAGACATGAGGTCCTCTGTAGTGGGATTGTTTCCTGTTCAGTTGTAAATATTTGTCCTGCCTACAGGTTTAATGAAAATGCTGATTGGCAGAAGGCAGGCAGGAAGTGTAGGCGAGGCTACCAGACTAAGGAAACTCTGGGAACAGGAAGAATGAGGTAGAGATGCCACAGAGTTGCCAGAGATGCCAAGAGATGCAGAGGAAAGAAGTTGAAATGCTGCTGAGAAAAGGTACCGCGCTGCATGGCTGAAGAGATAAGAGTTAGCTTAAGAATTAAGTTAGCACGTTATATGCTTGGGCTCTAGATCAATCAGCAAGCCGAGTATAATATCTGAGAGTGATCTATGTGATTCTGCGGGACTGTGGGACCGCAGTCTGCGAGTCTGCGGGTCACAACCTCAGGGCCAGGCCTGAAAGGCTGGGCCAGAAACATAATACAACAACCCTCTCAAAACCAAACCTTTTTAAAAAGAAAAATGGAAACAATGACACTTTTAAAAAATATATTCTCTGTCCTTTTCAGCATTGAAAATGTATTTGGGTAATGATGAAGGCTGAGAGAGAAAAGGGCAATACTGCCTGACCTGGAACTGTCCACATGATGACAGTGTCTGTGTGCAACGCTAAGGGTCTGTCGGGCTAGAGTTTGGGTGGAGACAGGGAAGGAATCTCTGTCTGTATAAATACCCCTCTGTAGCCAGGCACAGTGCTACTTCCAATCCCAATACTCAAGAAGCAGAAGCAGGCAGATCTCTGTGTATTGGAGGCCATCCTGGTCAACAGAGTGAGCTCTATATAATGAAGCCCTGTCTTTAAAAACAAACTTCAGTGATGTTGGAAGTGTTTCACTAAGAGTACTCAAGGGAGTGACTAGGGAAGTCACATGCTCTTTGGGACACATATTTTTGGGTAGTTATGCTGTCTCCAGGCCCTTTGCCCTTAGTGACTGCGGAGAGAAGCCATGCCTGCTTTAACCAGTGTGTCATCAGGCACTTGAGTGTCTGTATATTCCAGGAACACAGGCGAGGGAGCTCGTTATTTATGGAAAGCCTGTGAGGGTGCTGCTGGAGTCTTGGAAGAACGTCAGAGAGTAGGAATGTGCAGTGCAGGCCTGCCAGTCATGTTCACATTCCCTGGGAATGTCTGAGCTCGGGTGTGAGGGCATATACATCCTTGGTTCTGCTGTGTGTGCTGAGGTTTGGTGGCTGATCCCAGGGGGCAGCCTTAGGGTATGCTGGCCCTGAGCACTTCTGGCTCAGAACAGGGGAGCTGAGAGGCTGAGAGGCAGGCAAAGGTAGCAGCATCAGCTCACTGTTACCACCCACTGAAGTAGTCATCCAGATTTCAGCAGTGCTTTTGAGCTAGCCCCGAAAGACCCTTCTAGGGATGGCTACCTAATGTAAATGAATTCACAGGGTTGGTCTAGACTAATCGGGGCCCCGTGGTTAAAAGAAGAAACTGCCTGATGTTCCGATTCTCCTCTGGGGCCTATAGCAGGGCTATTCCTTTAGTGTTAACCCAGGCTAGCCTGTGAGCCGCAGCCTGTGGGTGTCACTGGTATCTAGCATCCCCACTGAGGGCTAAAGCCCTATCATCATTTATTTGCCCAATGGCCCCGTTGCCTTAAATTTCTCTGAAAAGATACCTTACATTTCCTGATGTTGGAATGGCCAAGTAGAGGGTATGAGAACCTGATTCCTGGGTACCAGTGCACAGCACTGTGCTGTGGGGACCATCATCATCAGCGGGACCTGTGTGTCCTGCAGAGAACAAAGCACTGGAGCACCCGAGCTCATCACAAACTCTGGGCTGCAGTCCTGGCTCCGGCCACCCCAGTGCCCCGAGTGATGATGTAGCCAGCCTTTGAGTATTCACATCTTAGTGAAGTTCCTTCTTAAAGATCGGAGCCTCTGCCCAGAACAGCACCACAGAGACCATCCTTATCATACCATCTGACCTTTCACAGTGCTAAGAGACACAAGTGACACAGGGGACTTGTTCTGGAGCCCAGCCTTGTTCTTGCAGGTTCTGCTATTTTCAGGCCACAGTTCAGGTATATAAAGGATGATAGGATATAGAAATGAATGCTAAGGTTCCACATTAACAGAGTTTATCCCACTTGTCCCAATAACCCCATGTGGAGACGTCTCTCAATTCTCTTCAAAGGACGCAGAGTTCAGTGAGATGAAATGATTTACCCTGTGTGCCATCTCTACGCCTGTGTATTTTCAGTTTGCCGTGTTTTAAAGACTCCCCTTCTCTCCCCTATTAACCAGCAGCTTTATTCAAATAAAGATGTGCCGTCTCTACACCTGTGTATTTTCAGTTTGCCATGTTTTAAAGACTCCCCTTCTCTCCCCTATTAGCCAGCAGCTTTATTCAAATCAGGTGTTGGTGGGCTCACAAGCGGAGCGGGCAGGTTAGCCTTGGAACAGGTTCACAGCCCTCACAACCCTCACTTATACCCAGTTGTTGGTTTTGCTAAGATAGGATTTCTTCCAGCAAATGGGTTAGTAGTGGACAGGAATCCCATTTCACTATGCTGTGTGACTTGAAGGGCAGTGTCTGGGTGTCATCATGAGAGAAAATCTGTTTTTAGAAACCGAGCTACCCAGGGGTGCTGAGATCTGGGAACAGCCCCAAGGTGAAGAAAGGCCTTGGGAGAAGTAACTCTCTGAGGGAAGAGCCAGACACTGAGGACGGGAAGGGCAGGGCAGGAGGCTATACTCCAGTGCAGAGGGAAAGTCAGCTCTGCCCTCCTCAGCTGGAGCTGGGAAGTTCTCAGACAGGCCGAGGTGGTCTAGCCTGGGAGCCAGGGCTTTGGGGCTCACAGCTGTGGAGCCTGCGCACTCTGCAGCTCGATGATCACCTGACATGGGTGGCACCCACCCACCACAGGGCGACAATCTGATGGAGTCCCGAAGGACAGACGATACACTCTGCTATCACTTCCCACCTTGTCAGAGCACTGGGCTGAGGTGCCTCGGCTTGAGTGTCCTCCCCACAGAACTGACTGTCGGTCTTCCACTTCTGGAAATCTACAGAGAAGCTGCTCCATCACATCACGCTATTTTCCACTGTTTTCCTTAAATGTTTAAATATTATATTTACACTCTTTGTGGGACAATTTGTAGAGGCTGTCCTCCCCCCTTGTTACCACGTGGGTCCCGAGGATAGAACTCCAGCCATCGAGTTTAGTGACAAGTTCCTTCACAATCTAAGCCAGATCTTTTTCTTTTTTCCCTCTTCCCTGATATTTTCTTTTTACTTTTCATATACTCCTAGCAATATGACCTGTATAGACTGGTTGAGTTAAACACACACACACACACACACACACACACACACACACACACATTCAACCGTACCTCTAGGCACACACCTCTCTGGTCCTTGTTTTCTGCTCTTTGAGGGGCGCTATAAGATCAGGTCACCATAGACTCGGACTGTATTCACCTTGGCCTTGAGCACCGAGCCTCCAGGACTGTAAGAAAGGAACCTTTCTTCTTCGTAAATTACAGAGTTTCTGGTATCTGGAGATAGCCAGCCAAAACGTGTTAAGATGGAGGGATTGGATCCCAAAGTCAGTCTGAACAAAGGGCATCTGGAGACATGGGGTGGGGGTGGGGCACACACATATCTAGGGAAAAGAGCTTTTGGCAGCTAGTTAATAAGAGAGGCAGCTCTCCCAGGGGGCGAGTCCACGTGGTGGAGGCCTTGGGGAAGAGGCTGGCTTCCTGCAGTAACTGGTGAGAGGCCCCTGAGACTTGAGCGCTGGGGATGAGTTCCACCTGGCAGCCTCCCCTGCAGATGTGTCTACTCAGATGTCACAGGCAACCATTGTCTATAAAGGGACCCATCATTTGTGTCATTTCAGGAAAGGAGTTCCTGCTGGCACCCTTCTATGGTACTCAGCAGAATTACCCGCTGTGTGGGAAGGGCTGCAGAGACGTCTTTCTCCAGCTCTCCATATTGCTGGAATGCTTACCAAGGCAGAAAAACCCAGAGTTTAGATGCTGGGAAAATGAGTAAGCTTGACTACTGGACTTTCATCAAAATGTGGGGTGGGAAAACCCAATTCCTTCCCCAGAAATCCTGAACCCATCAGGTGTCCCATTGCTGAAGAAGATCTGTACTCTCCAGGCATGTCTGCTTGCCTAGAACATGAACACACACAGAAGCAACCATCTAGAGCCATAGTGTCCATTCTAAAGGGAGGATCCCTCCTGCTCTGGCCTGGGTGCCTGCTGGAGTGACTCAGTTTCTTAAGAACAACGCAGTTAAATGCCCTGAAACTAAGATGTAGCCAGTGCAGCATCTCTGTACCACTTAGCAGATGGAAACTGCCTCGTAATTTCACTGCCAGTGTAAAGTTGGCACAAACAAAGACGTATCACAGCCAACAGTTATTGACTCCACCATGCTCTTGCTGCTGGCCGACAGCACTGGAGCTAGTGAGCAGCACTGCTTATTGATTGCAAATCCTGAAATTGCGAATTGATAAGAAAAAAAGGGGCTGGAGAGATGGCTCAGAGGTTGAGAGCACTGACTATTCTTCCCGAGGTCCTGAGTTCGATTCCCAGCAACCACATGGTGGCTCACAACCATCTGTGATGACATCTGGTACCCTCTTCTGTATACAGTATACATAATAAATAAATCTTTAAAAAATAAAAAAAAGAAATGAAAAAAAATTGGGCTAGAGAGATAGCTTAGCCATTAATAGCAAATACTGCTCTACCAGAGGACCTGAGTTAGATTCCCATAGCCCATGTTGGATAACTCACAACCACCTATAACTCCAGTTCCAAGAGACATCTCTGGCCTCCACAGCCACCCAACTTATATGCACACATACACAAATATAATTAGACATAAAGTAAAACTTAAAATCATACCTAGACAAGTGTGGTTGTTGTGCCCAAATTCCCCAAAGAGACCACCAGGGACCAGAGAAGTCCAGAATGCACCAGCAAGGCTTATTGATGTAAATACAAGCCATGGCAGCGAACCCAGTCCAGCTCTTGCCATAGCAAGATCAGGAGGGGCTCCTGAAGGGAGCTTAACAGCCACTTTTAAAGGGAAAAACCACAATCTGGGGTTACTCTAGTGCAAGGTTGTGTGTTGACAGCTAATCTGGGGGATTTCTCCTTGAATCTGGGCCCAGGAATGAGGGTGGTGTATTTTGACTAGAGCATTTGGTGGTCAGATAGCAGGGTCAGGGTGCTATGGATTCTGCAGTCGGAACTTAGGACATTCTGCCCCTCTGTGAACAGCAGTTTCTAGCAATGGTCTCTGGGAACTGGGTGAGGGAATCTTTCTCAGGGCTCTGTCTGCTTTAGTTCTGCATAGTTCTCTAAAATGGAAGACTCCTTTTTGTCCTGGACCCCACCTGGATCATCCTGGTGTCCAGCTCATTCTCTCCTAGAACTGGGCAAGCCCCTGCCAGGAATGTGGAACTGAACTCTATTTTATCTCTATGGCTACTAGAATACAAAATGGCATTTCCCGAGCCAAGTTTACGCTCTTCATGGTGATATATATCTAATAAAAACAGTCTGGGATATCAGAGGACAGAGCCACCCACAGAGCTAAGCCATGAAGGTCAGGGAGTGGTGACCCACACCTTTAATCCTAGCTTTAGGGATGTTGTAAGAGAATGTAAGATGGCTGGGCCGTGGGAGATAAGGGAGGAGTTCAGCTTTCCCCAGACACTTTTTTTTTTTAAAAAAAAAAAACTTTATTTATTTGCCTTGGTGTTTGCCTGGAACTGGAACTACAGACAGTTGTTAGCTGCCATGTGGGTGCTGGGAATCGAACCCGGGTCCTCTGGAAGAGCAGCCGGTGCTCTTAACCACTGAGCCATCTCTCCAGCCCCCCCCCCCCAGACACTTTCTTCACAGGCTGAGGAGAGAGAATTTCATGGAGACAGGCCTGAGGAGTTGGTGGGTAAGAACTGGCTGTGGTTTGTTTCTCTATATCTCTGGTATTCCAGCTTTTCCCCAATATCTGACTCTGGGTTTTTAATTATATACCAAATAGAATTTGTGTTATATCTAGTGTGGTGATACACATCTTTAATACCAGCACTTGGGAGGTAGAAGCAGGCAGATCTCTGAGAGGTGAGGCCACCCTGGTCTACATAGTGAGCTCTAAGACAGCCAGGACCATGTAGAGAGACCTCACTGTCTCAGAAAGAAACAACAAAGAAAACCAAACCATCACACCTTTGGGTGGACTGTGAGTCCGTTAGAAAGGGCTGAGTAAGGGATAAAGACCTGTGCTGACTGTGGATGAACCATCATGGCCTGGGGTCCTGGACCGAATCAAAAAAGGGAAGGAGAAAGCCAGTCCAGATGGCTAATGCTGGCTGTCAACTTGACATGTTGCTTCAGTCAGACTGGTCTGTGGGATTGTCTGTGAGGGTATCTTCTTGATTGCCAATCAGTGTAGATGGCCTCTGTGTGTGATGGCATTGCCTAGAAAGGAGACCTTGGGCTGTATAAAAAGGCTACCTTATATGATTTCTGCTTCCAGCCTCTGCCTTGAGTTCTTTGGCTTCCCCCTGTGAAGGACTATAAGGTGTAAGATAAAATAAAACTTGTTCTCCCCAAGTTGTTTTGGGTCATGATGTTGCCCACAGCAACAGAATTCAAACTAGAGTACAGTTGAGTGCTGCCATGCCCTTCTCTACTTCCTGTGCACACCTCACCCTCACGATGAACTGGGCCTTCCAACCAGGAGCCCAGGTAACCCCTTCCTCCCCTAAGCAGCCTCTTCCAGGCACCTTTTTACAGTGACAGAAGTGACTCAGGTCTTCACCCACCAGTGGGACTGTCACTTCTGTGCCAAGGTTTTGAGAGCCTGCCATGCCGTGTCTCACAGTGCTAAAGAATTGCTTTGTGTTTCTGGGGCCTTTGGCTGGCCCTGGATGTAAAAGTCTTCCAGTGGCTGCTGAGGTTCCATAGAAAAGTGGGAAGACCCAAATTCCCTAATGGCTATAGCTTTGACATCCAGACATTTATGGAGCAACACACGGGTGTATAGGTATATAAAGGTGTATAAAATAAGACCCCAACAGCTCCTGTGGTCATCCCATTTCCCCATTCCAGAAAGATTAAAATGCTAGATTTGGACAAAACAGTAATAGGGGTTGGGGTGGGGGGCATGCCCTAAAAGGCTCACCAGGAGAGCCTTGATGAGGCAGAGAAGAATCAGGACCACAAATGCAGGCAGGACATGGGAATGACGGGGGTTTAGACCCCGGCAGTCATCCCAGAGCATGCAAGAGCTATGGGAAAATACTAAAGTTAGCATTTGTGTTGTTGGAATTCCAAAAGAAAAGGAAATAGGTCATGGGAAATATTTGAGAGTTCATGGCTAAGAATGTTTGGAAGGAACAAGATGCTAGAGAAATGGGGAGATAAATAATAGAGGGAGGCAATGACCACACAGCATCATGCAAAGTGCAGCTCTACACGAAACAACCACCATGGGCTTAGGAGGAAATGTCCCCCGACTCCAGCGCTGGAGAGAACAGTCATGAATGTGCTCATCCTCAGATGATACTAGGCTCCTGTACTTTCAGAGTGGAAATCCACTGTGTGAGACGGAAGCATCGTGGGTTTGGTTCTCACTGAGAAGGGCAACAAAGGTGGACCAAATGCATGTGTGGCCATGATGAAAGCAAAATTCAAAAGAACCAAGCGATTGCAATTGCAGAACACAGGATACAAGTGATTACAATTGTTCAAAAACACACAGCACTGGATGTTGGAGATCCAAACGCAAGCTGCCAGATAGAGAGAGAGAGAGAGAGAGAGAGAGAGAGAGAGAGAGAGAGAGAGAGAGAGGTGGAAAACAATCTGTTAACATGTCCTGGCTAGAGAGATGGCATAGTGGAGAATTGTGTGTGCTGCTCTTCCAGAGGACCTGAGTTCTGAACCCACCACCCCATAGACTCACAACCACTTGCAACCCTAGTGCCAGGTAATCTGGCGCCCTCTACTGTTGTCTTTGGGCACCTACATACTCTCATGCATACAGTGCATGCAGGCTTTGTGTGTGTGTTTTAAAAACTTAGGTAAATAAATGACCCTCATGATAGAACTAATGGACAAACTGAGTTCTATTTGTTGAAGGAGCCAGAGGTCTGAATAGAGTGTGGAGGCATGGCATAATTAAAAGTGACCTAGACACACAGAATCACACATCTAGAGATGAAGAGTATAGTGATTAATGCCAGATGAGGCCCTAGGGAAAAACAGACCAGAGGGTGTGACATATAACACCCAAAGTGAGATACAAAAAAGAAGCCAGAGATATATAACCTGCCCAGCATGCCCCAAATTACACAGTGAAATTTCACAGAAGTACAGGAGTTTACCTACCCATCACTCACTATGGCAGAAATTCCCAGCACACTGATGCTGTAGTTACAGAAAATCAAGAAAGACGCTGAAGATGCAAATAATACACACATACACACACACCAACACATACACCACACACATACTACACACACATACACACACCACACCCACACGCCACACACACACACAGACACGGTGAAGTTTGTTCTAAGGGATATACTTGGTATGCCATACCTAACAATCTGAAAATTCTGGAACGCTCATCCTTGCCAGACACGACTTTTTATAAAACAGCTCTTTACTAGGCCACTGCACAAGGCTCTGCAGACATCAGTGACTAAATATGAACCCCATTCTCCATCCACATTGCCAATTAAGTTCAAGCTCTAAAATATGTGTGAATAGTTTAAAGAACCAGTTTGCTACTAACACACACTATGGAAACTGTGTGTCTGAGACAGCATCTCAGGTGGCCCACGTTAGCATCGAACTTTCTGTGTAGCCAGGGATGTTCTCGAACCTCCCATTTTCCTGCTTCTGCCTTGAAAGTGCTGAGGTGACAGGTGTGAGCTACCACGTTTGGCTTGCCATGTATGCTGGCTGATCTTAGCTGTTATCTGAGGTGCCTGGGAAGAGGGACCTGAGCTGAGGAATTGCCTCCACCAGATTGGCCTGTGGGTGGGTCAAAAATTAACACCCCTGGGCAGGTGTTGCAGAATATTTCTTTACACTGTGTGAAGATATGTCACTGTGGTTGGTTTAATAAGAGCTGAGGGACTGGAGAGATGGCTCAGCAGTTAAGAGCACTGACTGTTCTGTAGGACCTGAGTTCGATTCCCAGCATCCACATGGCAGCTAACAACTGTCTGTAGTTCCAAGATCTGATACCCTTACACAGTTGTACTTGCAGGCAGAACACCAATTCACATAAAATAAAAATAAATATTTTTTAAGAAAGATCATCTGTTTACTTACAAATCACAAATCACAAGTCATCGTAATATAATCCGTCTGGGTCTGACTGCAGGAAGCACTCACAGGCCTGTTTGATTGGAAGATCCACAGCTTTGGAAAGAAAGGCAGGCCATTGTTTTCCAGATTGACGAATGGTTTTTAGTTTTTATTATTTTTAATTTGTTTTGTGGATGTGTGTGCCCCAAGGTGTATGCGAAGGTCTGAGGACAGCCTGTGGGATCTGGTTCTCTACTTTCAAAATGTTAGTCCTGGGGATTGAACTCAGGCCATCAGTCTTGCTGGCAGGTGCCTTTACCCACTTTAGAATTTTTGTATGTTTGCTTTGTTTTTTAGAGATTTATTTTTATTTATGAGTATATGGCGGAAGACAGAAAAAAAGTGTTGGAGCCTCTGGAGCTGGAGTTTCAGACAGCTGTGAGCTACCTGGCATGGGTGCTGAGAACCAAATTCGTTGTTCTAGAAAAGGCAGCAGCACTGAGCCACCCTCTCCAGACCCCCCTGGAGAAATTTGTATATCTGTTTTAGATGTATCAGCCCTGTTTTATTTTATAAATCTCTGTGGAGATCTTTGCAGAGTCCATAGTCAGAGTATTAGGGAAACATCTTTTGTGGCAATATGTTACATATTTAATAAAACCTGCAATACCTAGAGATCAACACACAGTCAAAACCTAGGCTCAGGAATTTCTTGATCTTTGAGTACAAGGCCAAATAGCTGGGTTTCAATGGCACACGCCTTTAATCCCAGCACAGGGAAAGCCGGGAGTGGTGACCTACATCTTTAATCCCATAACTCCTCCAGAGGCAGAACTTTCTGCATTTCTGTGAGTTCAAGGCTGACTACCAATTAGGAGTATCTCCCACCTTTAATCCTTATATTTTTGGTTGTGAGCCTAGCCTTTAACGGCTGAGCCATCTCTCCAGCCCTCGGCTTTTAATCCTAACCTGGATGGGATACAGGTGGAGGAGGATATTAAGTTCTTTTAGGAAACCAGGAGCGAGGCTGAGGAAGGTGGAAGATCACTGGGAGAGATTTGACTGTGGTCTTTCCTCTCGCTGGTATTTCAGCCTTTCCCTGATATTTGGCTCTGAGTTTCTTTCAATACAATCAGAATTTGTGCAACAATCTTTAATTGGGACAAAACCTCTCCAGCTCCTTCCACTGAGCTGCTAGGTCTCCTCCTGCAGCTAGCCTCAGGCCGGCAGAGACACACACAGCCTGGCCCACAAGCTCAAGGTGTAAAGAGCCAGGCACTTTCCCCCAGTCCCCGGTGGTGTCCTGGGCCTGTGGTTGTTTCCCCTCAGGCCTCTCTTCTCCATCTGTTGAGCTGAGGAGGACCACAGTTTCTCTGTTAACTGACTGACAAGGGGCTTTAGACTGTGTTGATCAAGGGGTTATGTTTATCACCAAGAACTATTTTAAAAAATGATATGCATTTTATGAAGTTAAATGTTCTCTAACAATTTTATAAACAGATATTAGAGGGGTTTTAATAATTAAATTTCTCCAGAGTTACCTAGGGTTTCTCTGGCATTTGAGGAACAATGTCAACTTGCTTTGTATCTGAGGATGATTCTGAACCTTGGATCCTTCTGTCTGAACCTCCAGAGTGCTGGGATTACTGGCATGTGGCACCATATGAATTCTGTTCAGTGACAGAGATGGGACCCAGGCTTTGTGGATGCTAGGCAGACAGTCTACCATCTGTTCTAAAATTAAGCATCTACTTTGCCTTAGTCTATTTGTGCCACTATGAGAAAATAGAACAAATGCAAAATCAATAAAGAACAGACAGTAATTACCCACAGCTCTGGGGGCTGGAAAGCTGAGGTCAAACAGGCCTACTGTTCAGTGAAGGCTCAGCCCTGCCCAAGATGGTCTTGAACAGAGCACCCCATTCCACCCTCACAGAGGGAGCACCCCTTCCCATCCTCACAGAGTGAAGCACCCCATCCCATCCTCACAGAGGGAGCACCCCATCCCATTCTCACAGAGTGAAGCACCCCATCCCATCCTCACAGAGGGAGCACCCCATTCCACCCTCACGGGGGAGCACCCCATCCCATCCTCACAGAGTGAAGCACCCCATCTCAGCAGGGAGAGTGTCAGGGTACACTGGCACAAAGTCTTATATAAAAGTATCAATCCCTTCACAAGGAGACACTCATGATGTACTCACTCTCAGAGGCTCTGCCTCCCAATTCTTTCATTGTCTATGAAATTCTGTTATGAGGAGTTTGAAAGAGATACTCAAAACATGAATAAATTGACTGCTAGGTAATATCATCCAAATCCATGGAATAGGATCAATTGATTTTTGTCTTCTTGTGTGTCTGAATCAAAATAGTACTTTCTGTGTGTGGGAGTGTGTGTGTGCACATCTGTGTAGGTGCACATACGTGTGCACGTGTACATGTAGAAGCCAGAGGTCAGCCTTGAGTATTGTTCCTCAGGTCACCATACACCATACACCTTGGCAAGGTCTCTCACTGTTTTGGAACATGTTGAGTGGGCTAAGGTGATGGGCCAAAGCCCAGGGATCTGCCTGCCTCTGCCTCCCTAGTGCTTGGATTACAAGAGTTCACCTCGCCCAGCCTTTTCTGTTGGATTGAGCTCTGACACATACTTGCATGGCACACACTTTTCCAACCAAGCTGTCTCCCCAGCCCCAAGGAAAATTCTTTTTTAATATCAACTTTGTGCTCTATCCACATTCCATTGTGTCTCTTGTAAAGTTTTACATTAGTGGATTTCAGGTAAGCATTTTAGGTTGCTTGATTTCTGCTTTCTGGTTTAAACCTTGCCAGATTCACATTTTTTTTTTCCCCTGGGCCAAACTTCAGGGGCTGGAAGGAAAGATCCAGGATAGATAGGCAGGAGTCATTTCCCGTCTGGAAGGTGTGACTTACCTGTCCAGAGCCTGGGGCTCTGAGAGCCCCCACTTACTAAGACACAGTAACAGGAGGCAGGACACTCAACTCTCCCCCAAGCTCTGCACTTGAGGTCACCCCTGTCACATGCCTCTAAAGTCTGTCCCAGTCCCTGGTGTGGCATGGAAAAAAGCCCAGTGTGATAAAGACATTTCCGTTTCACATCTGGTCCAGCAGCCTGTGTGCTCAAGGCAAGGATCTGACCCTTTTTCTCTGGTCCTTGAGCCACCAGGAAGCCATTCCTAATCAGGCTCCATCGCCAGCCTCCTGACTCAAAGCCTTTCCTCAGAACTTTCATTCTTGGGTCAAGGGTTAGGATTTTAAAGCCAAGTTTCTCTCAAAAGCCATAAAAAAATCCACAGGATCTTTCAAAGTAAGGATTCAAAGGTGTGGTCAGGCTTGGTCACTTACAGGTCACAATCTCCCCTGCTTTCCTGTGATATAACATAGGTCAAAGTGGCAGAGGTGGCTGAATCCACCACTCAGGGGCTAGAATGTCTCGGAGGGAACAGGCTCCCACTCAAGGCATCAGCATATTCTCTGAGGCCTGTTAGAAACGCCATTCTTTTCTTCCTTTTTGGTTTTTCAGGACAGAGTTTCTCTGTGTAGCCATGGCTGTCCTGAAACTTTCTCTGTAGACCAGGTAGGCCTTGAACTCACGGAGATCCACCTGCCTCAGCCTCTCAAGTACTAGGATTAAAGGCTTGTACTTCCCATTCTTAAAGGAAATATCTTCCCACCTCTGTCTCTGTCTGTCTGTCTGTCTGTCTGTGCTGAGACTGATTAGAACACTAGGATGGCTCTCCTGGATGGAGGAACACAGAGCCCTGCTCCTGTACCCCTACTGATGTCACAGGAGAGCCTAGTCCCAAAGGGCTCCTAAAGTCAGCTCCACCGGCCACAGCAAGCTTGTTCTTTGTTCACCCTTGTCCCTGGGCACCTCGCCTAGGCCATCTGGAGTTGGAATGTCCTTCCGATGGGGCAGGCAAAGCAGGTAACAGCCCTTGTAGTTTTGAAACCGGTATGCTCACTGCTCAACAGCCCAGGTAGGTGTGGGTTTCTGCTGGGCTGGCCCCTAGGGCACAGGAAAGTACAGTCACTGCAGCTGGGCTGAGAGCAGCCTGAGCTAGGAATGTCTGCAGGTCTGATAGTGAGCAGTGTTCTGCTGCCTATTGAGCAACTTGCCCAGAGTCACACCCAGCTGTCCTGGCCCATCACTTCCCATTTCTTTTTATTGTAGAGCGTTCACTAGGTAACAGATCACAGGAGTGTATTTGGCCCATGTTTTATCCGTAATAAGAATTACAATGCAAGGGGAAGCCGGAGAATGAGGAGTAAGTGGTGACATTAAGTGCTGACCCCACTTCACGTTCATATCTACCGTTCCCTTGTTTTTCACGTAACCTTCTTCTTAACCACCACAGACAATAAGCTGTGTTGCACGTGCTGAGGTATTGATCCTTGTCTTTTTATTGGGATTTATTTAGCCACTGGTATTATATACAAATGTCTTAGTGTTTCTATTGCTGGGATAACACCACAGCTAAAAGCAAGTTGGGAACAAACAGGTTTTACCTTAGCGTATAATTCCACAGCACAATCCATCTTCTAAGGAAGTGTGGGCAGGAACTCAAAGCAGGAAATGACGCGAAGGCCATGGAGGCGGGCAGTCTACTGGCTCCTTATGGCTTATTTAGCCTGCTTCCCTTATCTCCCGGAGACAGAGTTTCTCTCTGTAGCTCTGGCTGTCCTGTAACTCTCTCTATAGATCAGGCTGGCCTCGAACTCACAGAGATCTACTTGCCTCTGCCTCCCAAGTGTTGGGGTCAAAGGGTGCACCACCATGCCTGGCCTGTAGCCTGCTTTCTTATTACACCATGGACCATGAGCACGAGGTGACAATGCCCGCGGTGAGCTGTCCCCCCACATCCATGATCAAGTGCCCCATAGGCCAGTCTTGTGGCGTTTTCTCATTTGAGGTTCCCTGTTCCCAAATTACTCTACCATGTCTAGTTGACATGAAACTCACCAGCACCCCACGTAATGATGTGTATCATTTGTGTTTTATTGCTTCTTGAAGGTTTTATCACAGGAACAGAACAGTTTTTTTAAAAAATTAAAAATAGATATAATTTAAGAACTTATAACTTCTGTGCTTTTTTTTTCTATTGAGAACTTTCAAAGCTGGAGAGAAGGATTGTACAATGAACATCACATACCCTCCACCTAGATTCCAGAAACCATGCTGTTACCTCAAGCCTGTCCCCCTGGAGATAGCTCTTAAAGTGCATATGAGCACTCATAGCTGCATGCCACATCCTAACAGTGCATTTTCTGAGAATACCCTTTTCTGAGGACATTTGTCTGTATTACTTCAATTCAATAACATTATATAATACATTTTTCATATTCAGTTTTCTGGGATTATTCCCAAATGTCTTTTTTTTTCTTTCTCTTTCTTCCCAAATCTCTCTCTCTCTCTCCTCTCTCTCTCTCTCTCTCTCTCTCTCTCTCTCTCTCTCTCTCTCTCTCTCTCTCGCTGTTTTCTAATTCTAGAGCCAGTTAGATTTCACTCACTGAGTGAAAACTCACCCATCAGAAATTCTGACTGTTGTATAAGGAATGAAGGAAGTGGGGTCTTGTTTGCATATAGAATGTCCTTGTTATCATGCATGCTCTGAGCAGCAGGACTTCTTTTCTTCACTGATGTGGCTCTCTGGAAAGCCATGGGCCATTTCTGGGTGTGACTCTGAGACCTGTACCCAGTCGTCCCCTCCTCCCCCTCCCACCATGGCTTGTCCCACTGATCTAAGCTTGCTTTGAGTCCTATCTACTAAAAATCACAGCTTTAGGTCAGTTCTTAGCCCACCACGGTCTCCCTTGGGCATGCTATGGCTGTTTATTCCCTTCCCTCTTCAATCCAGCTCTTACATCAATGTGCCAATTGGAATTCTTTTGGAGTTGCACTGATTATGTGAGCCAAGCTGTGGACAGTGACACTTTTATGACAGTATGTTTCAATTGAGTCATATTTTTATTACTTTTAAAAGTTTATTCTCAATCCTTTCCCCTCTGTTCTCCTCCCCCACCCCCGTGTGTGTGTGTGTGTGTGTGTGTGTGTGTGTGTGTGTGTGTGTGCATGCACACGTGCACATGCCAGAGGCACCCTTCAAGAACCAGTTTTCTCCTTCCAGTCTGTGGTTCCCAGAAGTCGATCCCAGATTATCAGACTTGCTGATAAACACCTTTACCTACTGACTTATCTTGTTTGCCCTGAGACACATTTTAATTTCAACATGGGAGGGTTGGAACATTGGCTCAGTGCTTAAGAACATGACCTACTCTTACAGAAGACCCAGCTTCAGTCCCTAGCACCTACATGATGGCTCACAACTACCTGTAACTGTAGCTTCAGGAGATCTAAGATCTTCTTCTGGCCTCCTAGGGCACAGGAGAGATGTGGTGCACAGACATACATACTGGCAAAAGAGTCATACATAAAGATATATAAAAAATTATTTTCAACTTTTTTGTTGTATTTTTAATAATGTCTACATATCTTTTATACTAGATTACTATGGACTATGCTCTTATACACTGTAAATATTTGTCACTGCAAGTATTGGTTTAATAAAACACTGACTGGCCAGAAGCTAAGCAGACAGGAAGTATAGTTAGTTGGAGCGACCAGACGAGGAGAATTCTGGGAAGACAAAGAGCAGAAGAGATGAGAGCCAGACACAGAGAAAGATGAGAATGCTGTACTGAGCCAAGGTACCAAGCCACATGACTAAACATAGGTAAGAATCATGGGTTAGTTTAAGTTAGAGTTAGCATGTAATAAGCCTGAGCCATTGCCCAAACAGTTTATAATTAATATAAGCATTTATATGATTATTTGGGACTAAATGGCTATGGGACCAGCTGGGCAGGACAAAGAAACTTCTGATTACAACATTTTTATTTTAACAATAGTAACACCTTTTACTTGTTTTAAGTTACTGGTGTTTACAGATAAAGTTGATTGTTTTATTATGGTTTTTCCCTCTGCAGATATCCAGTATTTACTCAACTGTCCTGTTGTTTTATTTTTTCTTTTTTGTGGGAAGGAGATATTCTCATACAAACAATTATAACATTTGTTTCTTTCACATCTTTATGCCTTTTAATTTCTTGGATTTTTACTTTTGAATTACCATGACCCCTTACTGCCATGGATACAATTTCCCACAGTGAGCATTTCATTCATCTCAGTCACAGGGACTAGCACACATCACAGGATATGTCTGACCTTTGGGCAGTTGTCAGTAGGGGTTTGAGAATGTTGCATCTTGATGCATAACAATAAGCAGTATCAAGCCCACTATATTCAGTGTCTCTGGCTACACTTTCTCTTCCCAGTGACCACCTAGCCTCCAAAGTCACCAACCTGGAGATGGATGGATACCTGGGCACTTGTGCCTGTCCCTGCTCATGCCTGTGATACTTGAGAGCAAGGCTGAGTCCCTGGTCCACTAGCCAATAAGGAAACATCAGAAGCAGCTGAAACCCCATAGGGGACCATCTTATCCATCTTATTGGCCACTATTGGTCACCAGACACAAGTACTGGGTAACTTGTGGCATCTCAGCACATTCAGGAAGGTGATGAAATTGAAGGAGCAGAAGAGAGTGTGGGACCTGCTTTAGACCACAGCTACCGGAGCTGTGCCTCTTGGTGGTTGCTGTAAGTGCTGGGCAATAGCCCATATCTGTAGCTTAACGCCCACCACACAAAGACAAAGTGTGAAGCCACCATCCATATCCAGGAAAGGTCTTACCTGAGCCCCCCAACTCCATGTTGGCATCTAATTATGTACTTCTAATCTCTAGAACTGTGTGAAAAAGAAGCATGTTGTTTAAAGCCCATCCATCTGTGGCACATTATGACTGCCTTAGCCGACCAATGCATGTGGTAAACCTGCTTTTGAAACATTTTCCGAGCCCAACCTTAATGCTGCAAATTAGAACCTGATGGAGTGTGAGAAGAAGTGGGTGGAGCTGGAGAGGTGGCTCAGAGGTTAAGAGCACTGATTGTTCTTCCAGAGGTCCTGAGTTCGATTCCCAGCAACCACATGGTGGCTCACAACCATCTATGATGACATCTGGTACCCTCTTCTGTATACTGTATACATAATAAATAAATAAGTAAATAAATAAATAAATAGATTTAAAAAAAAGATGTGGGCTCTTCAAATCAGCAAGAGACTTCTGTACCATCCAGATCATTGATGGCTGACCTATGTAAAGAATTCAGTGGGTGGGAACTTGCCCTTGGGACCTTTCAGCACAACTGTCTTCTTGGAAGGAGATGCCTCAGGAGAGGGGCTTACTTTGGGGTAGGTATTTGAAGATTTGTCCCTGGGGTAGCTCTAGCTAGTATCTGAAGATCTGTCCTCAGCAGGTGTCACATACCATCCTGGAATCCAAGTCCTTGAACTTCATCTTCATCATATCAGAACATTCTACTAGCTGAGCCTTGGAGTCTCCTTCCTGTCCTCATTGGTGGGTTCTTCTTGTGATATTGGGGTGAATCCCACTGGGTTAGAAAGCCTCTGGACATGAGAGATGCCTCCTGTTCCCTTTTAGAAGCTATCACACCTCTCCCAATGTCCACATCAGAGGCACTTCTTGTGAATCCTCTCCAGGGTCAAGCCCCTGGGTATGTGAACACTCCCAGCTTCATCACCTTGCCTGGTGCGTGCTGTTCCCAAGGTAGCCAAGGTACCTGTCACTGTACCCCACTGGGATACAGTTACTGGGCTGTGTCCTTCTGCCCACTCTTAGCTGGCCAGGGTGAAGCATTGTTGTGGAAGAAGGGGAGCATGGCGATTTGTAGACTGTTTGATCAGGCTGTCTTGGCTCTCTGGGTTCCTGTTTGGCCTGGAGGGTCAGTCTAGGTGAGGCTGGCAGAGTCTCAAGCTGTGTAGCATATTCTCAAATCCTGTTTTAGAATGTGGGTCCCTAAGCAGCACTGTGTTAATAGGACTATAGCCCTGTAGCAGATGCTGAGAACCTCAGAACTAACAGGGAAGCAGCTGACATTGTCCCAATGCTTTAGTCTCACTGTCCAGGCCAAGTTCAGGGCTGGGGGTTCTGCACTTGCAGACACCACTGACAGACTGTCCATTGCCATCACTCATGGAAATATCAACATTTCTTGTAAATCTTGAAGATTCAATGGGACACACTAATGTGGTGGGGTGGGGGGGGTGTTTCTCTGGTGGACTTCTCAGCACCTTACCTAGGCTGGAGGATCTGGAGGACACACAGACCTTCTGAAGAGGCTGTCCAGCCATCTGTACCAGGTTTTATTTTATTACTTTTTAAATTTTTATTTACTTTGTATATAGTGTTCTGCCTGTACGTCTGCCTGTAGGCCAGAAGATGATACCGGATCTCATTGCAGACGGTTGTGAGCCATCATGTGGTTGTTGGGCATTGAACTCAGTTCCTCTAGGAAGAGCTGCCAGTATTTCTCCAGCTCCTGTACCAGGTTTTGTAATAGCAGACATGGAGGGCGTGGCTTAGTCAGCAAAGCGCTTGCCTGGTATCCTGAGTCCTGGGTTCTTGCTCCAGCACCGTATAAAGCTGGGATGATGATGTATGCCTGCAAACCCAGGTGACTGAGAGCAGGAGGGGTCTTGAACCACGTAGCAAGGACCTTATTTTAAACGAACAACTGAAAAACAGAGGCTGGTGAGGGAGGGACAAAGAAGGAGGGAAGCCAGCCCCATATTCCACCCTTAAGGGGACACCTCGCTATTGTGGCCGCAGCCCCTTCTGACCCTCTTTGCTGTAGAATATTCTATTTTAAAGTCTTTCTTTTGATTGAAGCTGTGTTACTTTGCCTGTCTAAAACACCTGATGGTCTCATAAAGAGCTGAATGGCCAAGTGAGGCAAGAGAAGGGATAGGTGGGGCTGGCAGGCAGGGAGAATATATAGGAGAAATCTGGGAAGAGAAAAAAAGCAGCCAGATGAGGAGGAGGACACCAGGGGCCAGCCATCCAGACACCCAGCCAGTCACAAAGTAAGACTGAAAGTAAGGTTACAGAAGTAAGAGAAGGTAAAAGCCCAGAAGCAAAAGATAGCTGATATAATTTAAGCAAAGCTGGGCAGGAAACAAGCTAAGGCTGAGCATTGATAATTAAGAATAAGCCTCTGTGTGTGGTTTATTTGGGAGCTGGGTGGCAGGCCCCCCCCAAGAGAGCAAAACCAACTTCTGTTGTATGTGGCTGCCGCAGTTGTAGTATAGAGAGTTTACCTTGGTTCTATACACGTGTTTTTAGCACTCTTTGTATTTTACCGATTTCACTCTGGTCTATAAAACCACTGCTTTCATTTACAAAGCTCTTCCCCAACAATGTGTTTTCTCATGCTGAGCAATAATGCTGGTCTGGGGTGAGTTCAGTGGTAGAGCATCGCAAGGTCTTGGGTTCGATTCTGGGCAGTGAATTAAAAGACGATGCTGCTCCAAGATGTGGCAGCTCATTTATCCCTGTATTTCATTTCTGCACTATTGTCTTTCTCATCCGAAGAGCATTCAGGATCTCACACTCCACTTCATCACTGCCTTCTATCTCTGTCCATCCCTCTCCAGGATCCTACCTAGCCTTTCTCCCTTTCTGTCCCTTACTTCTTTTTAATCCCAGCGAGTGACTGTCTCATGGCCAGGTTATTCCACTCCCTGTTTTCTTGTCTTTGAACCTACAGTCTCACTGTATCCCTGGTCTGAGCTGGAGCTCCATCCACCACGGATGGTTCTGTAGTGGCAGCGGTGAGTGGACAAGACTCCCACTACACATACATTTGCTAACACTGTCTAGGCAGCCTTGAAATTAAATTTAGTTCTTGGACACGCCTAGGAAGCTTTTTTTTTTTTTTAAGGGGTGTTGGATCTTGCTTAAGTTGTAACTTCTAAAATCAGGTTCCAGTTTTCCAAGCCCATTGCTCATTGGACGGACCTCCTTTTAAATATGTGTCCCAGAGACTGAACCTAAGTCATTTAAACTTGCTTCTAATTGTGAAATCACATCCAAGTAAATGAAGATGCTCATGAAGAAAAACTTCTCACTCATAACTAATTTTATTACCACCTAGGGTAAATGATAGCGTTATTCACTTACGAGGCTGGAGAGAGGGCTCAGTGGTTAAAAGAGACAGCTCTTCTTGTAGAGAACCAGAGGTCGGTTCTCAGCTCCAATGTCAGGGGTTTACAATGCCCGTAATTCCAGCTCCAGGGTCCTGGTAATCCTTTCTGGCCTTTGTGGGCTCTGCTCTCACATGCACATAACAAATAACAACAACGATAAACCTTTAAAAATTGGCTAGACATGGTGATGCATGCCTTAAATCGCAGCACTGGAGAGGCAGAGGCAGGCAGATCTCTGTGAGTTCAAGGCCACCCTGATCTACATAGTGAGTTCCAGTTCAGCCAAGGCTTCATGGAGAGATCCTGTCCCAAAATAAAACAAACACACACATAAACAAACCAGAAGCTGTCAATTAGGTAATGAAAAAGCCCAACTAATCTGCTAATTCAGTGATGAAAAAGGCCCAACAGCATGATTTGGTCCAAGGTAAATACAGAATAAAAAAAAATAACAATACCAGACTTGCTGAAGTTAAAGGTGGAAAGTCAGGATAGAAGTGAGCATTATGAATGAACTTAGTGTAGCAGATAAAAAACTGCATGCTAAATATACATAAATCTTTAAATCATTTGGAATTTACAGAGAACTTGATTTAAAAATAAGCCTTTGAGACTCACTTGGAAGAGATTTTTAAAAGGGACCAGAAAAGACTTAGAAACCTAGTAGGCAGAGATTGGCTTTCAAGCTACCTCCAGGGACCCTCTGTGATTTGGAACAGGGCAACAGCCACATTGTGGTGATGGCTACATGAGTATATCCATAGAATACGTACCCACAGTCCACACACATTCAAGAGCACACACTATGCACCAATACTACATCATACCATACATACACTCCCCATAGGCAAGCATGCACATACTACACACACCATACCACAGCCCCCCACACATACCATGCACACCCCATACACCTACCTACATCTTTCTCTACTCCCCCTTACACATAAAGTCTAGTGGGAGCCACATTATACATCTGGTTTCGTTACTAACTTCCCACCTTCAGAGACTTGTATTGAAAATGTGCTCTGGTTGTGTGGGTGGTTAGGGCTGGATGTCCTGGGTGTGGGGCCCATGAAAACTATTCTTGATACATACTGTGAGTGTACGCGTTTCACAGAAGATCTTTTCTTCTTTAGGCACAAATGCTTATATAACATAATTCGCTCAAGTGGTAAGCATGCACTCATGTGTTCAAGGGCCAGTTTTGGAAAGTGGTATTTACAGGCTCATTTGCCAGATCATGTTGGTGGCCATCAGCTTCACATTCTTGGCTATTAAGAAACACATTCTCCTGTAGCACCGTGGTTAAGGAGGGTATCAGAGGGAAGCTATAACTCCCTTTGGAAGCAGCAAGAAAGGAAATGTTCTCTTATAGAACTCGTGGGACAGTGAGGGTTCTCTCCAGAGTGAAGCGGAAGGGGAGGGGAGAGGGGTGGAAGGTTATTCTTGGAACAAGTGAGGCACCATGAGGAGCTCCAGGGGAATGAGAGTTCAGCCTCCCTGTCAATCTGGGCAGTTACTCAGCATTTTAGCTGCTGGTAGGAGCAGTGGGAGTCCTGAGCTTTGGACAGAGGACCTTGGAGCATTCCCTGTAGATGGCAGGGACTTTCAATTTGTATCTTGCTCTTCCCTCCTGCGTCTTCAGAGCTGGAGTGTGGCAGGCAGATGCTGCAGATGGTGGTCTTGTGTTAGAGAAGTGGGTCCCTGAGCCCTGAAAACAATCCGTACAGGATACACAAACCTGCCCAAACTTTGTCCCATAGGAAGACATGGTTTTTAATCTGCTGGCCAGCCAGAAAATTTGCCCTCTGCCCAGGAGAGGAGATAAGTTTTTAGGAAAGTTATTTTTCTTAAAAAAAAAAAAGGGGGGGGGGCTGGAGAGATGGCTCAGCGGTTAAGAGCACCCTCTGCTCTTCCAGAGGACCCGGGTTCGATTCCCAGCACCCACATGGCAGCTAACTACTGTCTGTAGTTCCAGTTCCAGGCAAACACCAAGGCAAATAAATAAGTAAATAAATAAAGTTTAAAAAAAAAAAAGATTGCTATTAAGCATCTTTTTTGGAGATAGGGCCTTGTTGTGTAACCAGGTTCCCTTTGAACTAGTTATCTTCTAGGGTTATAGGTTCATGTCCAGGTCCAGGTACAAAATACTTCTGAAAGGCAGGTGAAGAACAAAAGCTATGATGTCAATGACCAGATGTCCATAAATGTGAGCATCCCGAAGCAGGCATTAAAATGTGAGCATCCTGAAGCAGGCATTAAAATGTGAGCATCCTGAAGCAGGCATTAAAATGTGAGCATCCTGAAGCAGGCATTAAAAGACATAAGCAAAGGGGAATAACACAGAAACACTGGCCTGTCTTGCAGATTTCACAGATCCAGAATGCACCTCTGCAGCTCATGATGCTCAAACTGGTGGGCAACAGGGGTGAGTGCGTTTCCACCCCGATTTATCTGTTGGAACCACAAGGCCCTTCTAGACTGTAGCACCTGTTTGCCTGTGCTACCTGTATCATTCGAGAGTTGGGCATGGGCCTGGAGACTGAAAGACACCAAGACTGCTGCTGGGTTATTTGTGCAGGGAGAATACCGAATGCTGTTTATCGAGACTCCAGCTCAGTCTTAAATACCGTGGCAGAGCACAGGTGGAAAGTGCCCTCGTGTCTGGAAATCACTGACTTGGGGTAAACAACTCATCCCCAGGTGGCTGCAATATTACCAACTTGTAGCAAACAACTTAGGCTCACCTGTTCTGACTTAAACTAATCTGTTCTAACCCCTACAGGTGGGAAACCAGAAACTTGCTGAAACTGGATGTTAAACATAGAATGTACAGTCAGCAATCCACAGGCCTTTGCCTCATGGCTCAGGGAAGGGTCACGCAGGGGCCTACAATAGACTTTTCCCAAATTTCAACCGACAAACAAGAGAGTGCTTTCAGGCTTCCAGAGAATTCCAGAATCCAGCAGGGTTCAGATGGCCCCTTCATCACAGGGGGTGATGGCTGGATTCCTGAGGGACCCATCCAATGGTCACACCAGAGCCTGTAGTGCCAGATTTGTCTCAGAGAAGCCTCAGGCACCATACCCTTCTGAGGCATGGTGAGAGGCTCTGTCTTGTTCTCCAGTAGGATGTATCTGAGGTGGGTCCTGGATGCTCCTCAAATGGTCTGACTATGGGTTGGCATAGACAACATGTTCAAGTCTTAACTCCCAGCATCCATGTGCTGGACTTTCTTTGGTGGTAGGGTCTTTATAAATATCATCAAGCCAAGTTAAAGTCATCCTGGGTCAGGGATAGTAGCCCCAAACCCTGTGACTGGCATCCTTACAAGAAGAGACATATTTAGACATAGGCACAAAAAGGAAGTACATGCCATGAAAAGGCAGGATGGAGATTAGAAAATTGAGGTGTGAGCCAATGAAGAATGCTCCAAGAATGGTGGCCTCAGCAGAAGCAGGAGGGGGCAGGACAGATTCCCCCCCCACCAGCACTAGACACTCTGCCTCATACTTTTCAACCTTTAAACTATGATAGAACACATTTTTGCTGTTGTTTGGAGGTACAGCATTCTCAGGAAATAACCACAGGGTCTGGTGGGGTTATATCAATGTCTAGGGGTCATCAGTTCAATTTTGCAGCTACACTGTAGTTTCCCATCTCTTCATTCAGACTTCTTGTGACTAATCACTACCCTGCATTGAAGCACGATGAATCCAAACCGACACTGGTATTTCTGAGGGGACCTTGGTGGTCAGCCACCCAGGGAGGGAGCCCAAAGAAAACGATGCCCATATGTATTATCTAACATCTATCAGTTCAGCATCTACCAGCTACCTCTATCAGTCAATCACCAGCCTGTCTTAAGGAGAGAAATCTGTTATGGAGTACTGGCTCAGGTGAGTAGGAAGGCTTGGCTAGTCCACACTCTTCCAGGTGGCTCAGGCTGGAGTGAGAGGGGCTGATATTCCCACTGGTGTTTCTTCACCCACTCAGTCTTGTAGTAGGACTTAGAAAATGTCAAGAAAAATGTGATCAAGTCCTCACGCTGGACACCAGAAGTGCTCAGGGATGCACCTGAAAATACTCAGTTGTGAGCAATACTTCTTCCTAGGGTCTCTTCCAAATAATCGTTTGAAGTTAACATGTACTCAAGTTAAAAAAAGAATGCAATCTTTAACGTGAACGTTTAGCAGCTTAGGGGCTTTTGCCAAAATGACCGGCTGTAATTAATGGCCTATGAACCTTCACTCTGGCCATTGGCTCCCAACTTCTGTCTCCTTTGGTCCATAGGGCCACTTGACAGTCAATCTATGTAACTATCTTTTGGGCCTCTGATAAGCTCAGACCTAGTCTAATAGGATTTAAAAAATGTGTTCTCCATCCGTTTTCAAATTCAGCACTAAGGAAAGCAATTACTTCCGGCTTGAGCAGCGTGGTTGGTAAACTCTTATTTGTTGGTAGTGAGTTGCATTGATCCTTTCTAGACAGGTCCAGGGCAGCAAGATGGGAAACTGGTTTGGCTGCTGCTCCTGGGGCGCAGTAGCTAAGGCTCCTCTTATATGTAACCAGGAAGATGGACAAAGATGAGACTTGGGGCGTGGAGAGATGGCTCAGTGGTTAAGAGCACTGACTGTTCTTCCGGAGGACCTGAGTTCGATTCCCAGCATCCACATGACAGCTAACAACTGTCTGTAATTCCAAGATCTGACACTCTTACACAGTTATACATGCAGGCAAAACACCAATTCACATAAGATAAATATATATATATATATATTTAAATGAGTCTTGGGTCTGTCGGTGATAAAGACACCCCAATTGCAGCGGTGGTTGCTAAGTGCTGCTTCAAAGGTTAGTGCTGTCACAGGAGCTCGCCCTCAACAAACTTCACACTATTCTAATTCTTTGTTTGTGTCTGGAACAGAAATGTACCACTTAGCCAGAAGATGCAATTGATGGTGGTGATGGAGGCTCCTGGGAGAATGTAGGGGAGAGGGTAGAACGTCTAATCGTTTTTTGACAGCCTGGCAAGGCTTCTAGCCTTGAGCAGTTATAGGATGAATGAATGTGTCTCCTGGGACACTGCAAGCTCTATTTTAAACTGTAGCGGAGTGCCAGCCAGCAGGGAAAGCATAGGGCCGGGGGGCTGGAGCAAATGGAAATCAAAGTGGATTGATTTCCCACCCTCCAGCCCAGGCTCCTGTCTCGCTGGAAGAGGACGCCCGAAGTCCCGGCCTGAGCGTGGCCAACACTCTCTAGGACGGACGCTGCTCCCCTTTTCCGCTCAGACCCACCCGAGGCTGCGCCGTGCTCTTGACCGCTGGACACGTCACCATCAATTTCACGCGGAGACACGCAAGGTTTCTGGCTGCTGAGGTCGCCCGTCCCCCCTACCCCGCCCCATCCCCCCAACCCCAGCCGTTGGCCTTGCAGCCAGCCGCTCTACACCGCGCCCGCGTCCCCGACGCTCGCTCCTGCCCGAGTGAGACCCATCTGGTCACAGATTTAACGAGCATGTGCGTGCCGTCACCGCCGGCTGGCGAGGTGGCGGAGAGACGCCCGCGCCCCGCAGTCGGCGGCGGGCAGGCTCAAGAGAGAATTCTGGGAAGCGCTTAGTAATCGCGCGCCGTCCTACCCACAAAGGCGCGCAGCCCCGGGGCGCGCGGGCGGCGCAGGTGAGCGGGGGGCGCGCCAGCTGTCGTGCGCCCGGGCTGGCGCGGGGCGCGCGCGGGCGGCCGCCGCGTCTTTCTTCTCCGGTGATGTCATCGGGCGGCGGCGGCCGCGGCCGGGGGGCGGCGGCGGGGGCGGTGCCGGGCGCCCGCAGGTTCCTGCGCCGCTAATGAAAAGGCACTTGACAGCGGGCCAGGGCGCGCGCGAGCCCGCGGAGCCTAGCGGGACCTGCTGGGCCGGCCGGGCCAATCGCCGGCGCGCGGCCGCCCATGGGCGCGGAGGCGGCGGGGGCGCGGGTGGCCGCGGCCCGGGCCGCTCCGAGGTGATCGCGCGCGGCGCCCCCTTCGTGCGCGCAGCCCGAGCCGCCGCAGCGATGAATTCTGCCGAGCAGACCGTTACGTGGCTCATCACTCTGGGCGTGCTGGAGTCACCCAAGAAAACCATTTCGGACCCCGAGGTCTTCTTGCAAGCGTCGCTCAAGGACGGGGTGGTCCTGTGCCGGCTGTTGGAGCGTCTGCTGCCTGGGACCATCGAGAAAGTAAGTGGCCCTGGCGCGGTCTCCGGGTGGGTCTCTGGCCCGGCCGGGAGGCGGGCGGCGGGGCGCGCGGGAGCACCTGGCGCGCGCCGGCTCGGGGCTCGCGCGCCCTCCTTTGTGCGCGGACCCGGCGGCGCGCCGGGCGCGGGGACCGGCGGCGGGAGTTCGGGGCGCCATTGTGTGCGGGGCGCCGGGAAGGGGACCCGCCCTGAAGGCAGGGGCAGCGTAGGGGGCCCGCATCGATGCGCGGGGCGGGGTCGGGGTCACGGGAAGGAGAGTTGACTGCGGGCGCTGGTGAGGTTCTGCTCCACCCTAACGTGAAGTTGGGAGGTCGGCTTCGTCCCTTGCCTTGACCCATCAGTAAACCTCATCTGTGCGCCGCGCAGCTTTCGGCGATGGCTTTGTCTGAACGGTTTTCATCGCTGGCTTTGCAGTCTCACCCTTGCGTTGAATGGACCCGAGGCTGGGCATGTTTAAAGGATGCATCCATCAAAGCTGAGGGAGGGCTGAGCTGGGAAATGACTTACCGCTTTCCCTGCGGAGGGACTCCTCACTCATCCAAGCCTGCAGGACTGCGCACACACAGTGTGGAAGCCCCGACTTTTGGGGGATGGTTCTGAATTTTCATCTTCATTGCATGTTGGGTTGGGAGAAGTCTGCCGCTGCTGGCTGTTGGCTCCCTGGCATCGGAGCTGCAGTATGAACCTTGACCGCAGTTGGGGGTGACCAAAGTTTGTTTTCATCTGTAAGCTCATAGAGTAGTGTCAAGGGTTAACACGCTTCTAAAAACAGTCAGCTTTCACGCGTTAAAAAAAAAATATTGAAGTCCTGTGTTCCAGATTTTGGCCAATACACAGTTTACAAAAAAAAAAAAAAATTAAGATCCTTAGTTACTTAGAAAGTGTTAAATACAGAAATCAAACTGCCCCATAGTTAGGAAGGAGTAGCACTCCTTAATGGAGTGTACACACACACACACACACACACACACACACACGCCCCAGGCAGGACAATTTATTACTAACAAAATGTGGATTAAGTGACTTGAAAAAGCAAACATTCAAATTTTATTCATAAGTTGACATATCCCAGTGTTAGTCAGGAAACGTTTAACATGAATTCTGCAGGCATACCATAGGCTTTAGGTATTTTCCTAAACATTATTTACAAAAACAACATGCCTTTTAGAGTGAATAACTGCTTCCCTGATATGAAAATGATGCGTGCAAATGAGGCAGATCAATAAAGTTACCATTTAAGGTGGGAGAGACTGAAGAGCAGGGGCTGACTTTTAAGACAGCAAGAACACTAGGTTATCTTCTGGACATTGGTGCCAATGAATGTAAAAGACAGATGTCCCAATGAGACACACTAAGTTTTCTAAAATAGGCTTTAAAGAAAACCCTGTTCCATTTCTGAGGGTAAGCCTTAAAAAGATTCCTGTACTGTGTCAACACGAACATGTCCCCATGGACACACACTTTATGTGACATGTTTGCTGCATGAATATGGATAGACAAACTTCAATGATCATATTCCGTTTTAACTTCTAGAAAGATTTTCTTAGAAAAGTGCCGTGACTCTTTCATCTCTGAAACAACAGAGAGAGGCATGGATAAAATGTTTAGCTTCTGGCAGCCAGATTGGCCCTAAACATTCTGAAACTACAGTCTAGTGGAAATGTCTTGGGTTGATGTTTGTTTTAAACTGACTGTGAAGGCCAATGACACCATACAGATAGTCTCTGGCTCTTTGGGTCAAAGGTAGGTGTGGGGAGTAGACCATTAGCCAGTGTACGAAAAACTGGATTTCACAAGTTTGCATGGGCACTCAGCAATGCCTGCACGTAATCACATTTGTCTCAAAGCACATGTGTGAAGAAGCGTTTGCTTAAATGGAGGAATGCAAGAGTGAGGCTTGTTTCTCTTTAAAAAGGAAACACTTGGAAGTGGAGCTGAACGTTTGTGTGGCACGAGAAGGGTCTAAGCTGGACCCATTGCCACGTGGATGTGCCGACCGACACTGGTGGTGAATTGTGAGCAGCATGGGACTTCCCTTTTGCAAGTTTATAAGTTAAAACGAAGCTCAAGCCTGGGAAAGAGTGCAGAGTGAAGGCTTCCCATGTGTCTTTTATTAAGAACACGTCCTGTTCTGTTTCAGAATGGGGTTGGCTAGCGGGGAAAGGACATTCCTTGGACTCCAGCTCAGGCAAAGAAAATGGCGGGCCAGGGTCCGTCTTCTGTGGCCTCTGTATTTGCTCTTTGGAGGTGAGAGGAAGGAGCTACAAGCTGGTACTGAGAGGTGCTGCTCTCTGCTGCTGGACACTGGCTTTCTGCTGAGGAGATGAAGGGAGCTGGGATTGGCAAGTTTCCCCAGCGCTGGGTGTGGTGAAGGTCCTGGCCTTTGGTTGTCCTAGGGAGATCCAGTCCTTGAGCTGGGCTCCCATCCTGTCCTTCCCCTCCTTCTTTTGATCCCAAACTTTCCTCCAGTCCCCCAGAAGCACCATCCTGGCAATTTCCCTCTTCAGACATTTCCCGGTTATCTTGTTAAAAGGAGGCAAACTCCAGATGCAGAAATTTTAGAGGATAGAAAAATGCCAAGAATAACCTATGCTAAAATGCTGTTTTAATTTTACTCGTAGGGTACAGAGTTGTTAATTGCCATGAAAACCTCCAGGAATTTTGTTTCTTCTGTGTGTCCCAGAATGGAATGGGAACGCAGCTCACAGAGTGTTCTCTGTGGGAGACCTGGGGCTTTCTGGGATTGGGGGCTGTGACAAAAATCCCCCTTTCTCCCCAGGATATGCATTTGTCTCATGGTCTGCGGGCCTGAAGTTTATGACCAAGGTATGCTGAGTGCTTTCGGCATATGCTAGGGCTCTTGTCCAGGACTTCCTCGCATGGCCAGGGATCCCTATGTTTGTGGGAACACTACTTATATGACATTCTCACTGTGGCCTTCATTCTGTTCAAGTTATAGATACCCTACCCAGTTAGCATCCCTAATTACATCCAAAGTGACCCATCGCCAGATAAAGTCACATTCTGTCATCCTAGGGGCTGGGATCCCCATGTGTGAATTTTGTGGAGCACAGTTCAACCTACAGCAGTTGAGCTAAATCAACTTATTAAGAACTTTGTTACTTACTTGACATTATGGTAGCTAACTTCTGGCATTACTTTTTAAAAAATTATATCTTTTATCATTTAAATCAATTTTAAAATTTAAATATATTTAAATCATATTCTTCCCTCTCCACAAGTACTTTCAGATCTTCTCCCACCCAACTTTAGGTTCTTTCTCAAAAAAAACAAAAAAACAAAAAAAAAATTTAACAAAAACCCAGTGCATCAACAACCCCCCAAACCAATAAAATAAAATAAAACAACACCTCAAAAGCAAACAAAAACCCCCCACTAAGCTGTAACAAAATAGTCACACACAGTGAAACTATGGAGTCCATTATTTGTTCGTCAGGCACTCCTGAACGTGAGGCCTGCCCTGGAGTGGTTGATATAACCCATGCTATTCAGTTGGACAAAACTGACCTTTTCTCTCCCAACAGGTATAAATGATATTTCATCATTAACATTTACCCTAGTGGCTGTGTGCATTCATTCATTTAAAAAAATAACAAAATGTAGTAAGATAAAGCAAAAACTACCACATCAAAGTTGGACCAGACAAACCCACAGAAGGGAAAGAGCCCAAGAGACTGCTCCTGGCAGAGACCTCAGAAATCTCAGAAAGTGAAACTGAAGGCTTTAAACATATGCAGAGGCTCTGGTGCAGACTCGTGCAGGCCCTGTAGGCTGGTGCAGTCTGTCCATTCTTTTTTTTTTTTTTTAAACTTTATTTTATTTTATTTATTTATTTATTTATCCTGGTGTTTGCCTGGAACTGGAACTACAGACAGTTGTTAGCTGCCATGTGGGTGCTGGGAATCGAACCCGGGTCCTCTGGAAGAGTAGATGGTGCTCTTAACCACTGAGCCATCTCTCCAGCCCCAGTCTGTCCATTCTTAAGAGCTTTGCTCATGTTGATTTAGAGGGCCGTGCTTTCTTGGTGTCCTCCATTCCCACTGGTCTTATACACTTTGTGTCCTCTCTTCAGCAGGTCCCCTTGGCCCCAGGGAGGGATTTGATAGAGACATCTCATTTAGGGTTGAGTGTTCCAAAGTCTCTCTTTCTCTCTGCATAGTGTCTGGCTGGGTCTCTGTATCCGCTCCCATCTGCTGCAGGAGGAGGCTTCTCTGATGCTGGCTGAGCAAGACACTGATCTATAAATCTAGCAGAATAGCATCAGGAGTCACTTTATCACTGCATTGCCCCCCTCATTTTTAGACCAGGGTTATATGGCTTTACTCTAGGTCCCTGGGCTATGTAGTCTCAGGTTCTTGGTTACCCAAGCAGAGTCTGGGTATGGGGTCCATCTTGTGGAGCGGGCCTTAAGTCAAATAAAATATTGGCTGGTTACTCCCATAAGCTTTTTGCCGCTATCGCCATAGCATTTCTTATAAGCAGGATACCGTCAAAGAGTTTGTTGCTGGCTTGATGTTTATATTTCTCTTAACGAATACCTTCCTGTACCAAAAACACTGGGAAGTAGGGGTGAAGGCCGTATGTAGGCCCATCTTGACACTTTAAATAGCAGGTTCTTGTTAGAGATTTAGAACATGAGGAAACACAGCCCTAAAAGCTAGAACAGTGTAAGATCTTGGGGGAGATGGAGAGGAGGCTCGGCATTTGAGGTGAGTGGTCTGGACTGACCTTCCTGATATGTGACTCCTCTACCACGGGAAACCTCCCGAAGGCCTGCTCTCTCATTTGATGCAAGACTTCGCTTTGGTTCAGGTTGGGATGAGAACAGAAAGAGAGTCTCCATGGCACATGGGCAGAGAATAGAGGTGCCCATTTATGAGTGGCATTTCCTTTGGCCCTGGGCACCGAGCAACATATGCTTGGTGGTGGCGGTGGTGGTGGTGTAGGAAGGTGAGTACAGAGGCTTGCTGATATGTTATATATTTAATAAAAACCAGTCTGGAATATCAGAGAACAGATCCACCCATAGTCAAGCCAGTAGGGTCAGAGAGTGGTAACTCATGCCTTTAATCCCATAACTCCAGAGAGGTCTTTCTGTGTTTCTGTGAGTTCAAGGCCTACCTTACCAATAGTAGTAGCTCACATCTTTAATCTTAACTCGAGAAATATTGCAGAGTTGAACCTGGAAGTGAAACAACTGGGTGAAGAAGGTATTAAGGCAGGCATAGGAAGACAGAATTACTCTGTAGAAGCGACAAGGAGCCTGGCTGAGGAAGCTGGAAGATAGCTTTTACCCTGAGAAGTTGGCTGGGTGAGATTTGACTGTGATCTCTTTCCTCTCTCTGACATTTCAGCCTTTCCCCCCAACCCCGGATGTCTGGCTCTGAGTTTTCATTTAATAACTAGAATTCATGTTGCACAGTGGCTCTCATGAAGGCATATCCATTGACTGACAGTGAATTTAGAGAAAGTTAGTGAACAGGCTTCCTCCAGAGCATTGTTGCTGACAGGTTAGGCCCTGAGTAGTCTTGATTGCTGAACCTCCCAGGAGTTCACTCTGTTTCCTTGGAAGCACGGAACTCCAGGGTGCTACCTCAGCCCTGAACTAGCAAGTGTGGCAAGTGGGTTTGGGTTTCAGGCCTGAAGAATAGTGAACTGGATCTGCTCCACCGGCTCACTCAAATAAGAAAACGATACGGAACAAAATAAAACAAAACCAAGAAACACCTGGATTCAACTTAACGCAGGAACTCTGAAGAGACTTCCTGAGGGCCGGACTGACAACACATTTGTGTTTCATGCACATCCACCCACAGGCGAACACGAAGCAACACATACACATGTGCATGTGTGTAGAGGTATGTGCACACTTGCTGATGTGTGTGTGTACACCCTCAGATGTACATACGGATATTTACATATAGGTACACACAGAAGCACACAGATTACATGTAAAGGTGTATGCACACTCACTAGCATGCATGTGCCCTCACATAGATGCATACAATTCACACTTGTGCCCACAGAAGTATGCATGCATGTATATGCATGAAGGTGTGTACGTTCTCACTGGCACACACACACATTCATATAGACACATATACGCATGTGCACACATACTCACAGGTGAACACACAGCAGCACACACATGTGCATATACATAAAGATGGATGCACACTCACTAGGTATGTATATACACACATACACATGTGCACACACAGACAGCTTGGGACAGGGGAGTAGGAAGCATAGCCACCCTCGTCCCCGGGTAGCACTCTGAGAGCTCTGGGCCTGGGCCCAACTCGTGCAGTCCTGGCAGGGTCTTTCCTTCCATCATTAGAAATAACTAGAGCCCTCCCTGTTCTGTCTGCGAAAACTACCCAGCCTTAAATACAGGCAAAGAGAGTACCTGCCCAGAGCCACAGTGTCTTAATTATTTCTCAGCATATCTCACAAGAGGCTTACTTTGTAGAACAGGACACTGGGGCATGGCAGGCACCCCCCCTCCCCCATCACCCAGCTGCAAGAGAGATGGAAGAATCTAACCAGGGTCTGAAGGGGAGATCAGTAGTCGCAGCCTGAGCATGGGATTAGGTCGTGTGGCACAGTCCCCATGCAGCTAGGGGTCAGGGAAGGGGAGGATGCATGCAAGCCCACAAAAGGCATGCAGCCCTAGCCTGGCTATGGAGGTACCCTGTCTGGGTGCCATTCTCTGGAGACACCTCTTCTGAGGCTAGCCTTTGCCAGTCTTCCCAGGATCCCCTTGCCATGGGCATCAGGAGGATGGACCTAAGAGCAGAAGTCAGTCTCTGTTCTCTCTCACTGTGGATCCTGAGGCTTGTACACTGTGTTGGTGGCTCCTGAGTTTCTGCACCCAGACATGTGGCATGCACACAGGTGTGAGCAACAGACTGAAAGCTGGAGCAGTGTGAGAGTGAGTAGTTTATTTTCTCAGACACAACAGGTTCCCGTGAAATATAGTGTGGGGCCAGGCAGAGCTGCATGCCCTTGTTTGTGATGTTTTTAGCTTACATACTGGAATTTTATATGAAATGGGAATTGCCCCATGCCTGCCACTGGACCTGGAGGTCAGAGCTCGCTGTTCCTCTGTGAATGCAACTCTGACACACAAAAGCCAGAGGCTGCTGGTCCAGGTCTCCTGTCGCTTCCTGGAGCTCTGTAAGATGTGGTTCTTACAGGTCTTCCCGGTTCAGGGGAACTTGTCTTCACGCTGCAGTCCTTTGCTGGGTAACTTTGGGTCACCTGCTCACCTTTTCTGAGTCTCAGTTCATGCACCTTCACTGTCAGGAGTGGTTCTACAGGGCAGGAGAGCATCTCCAGGTTTAGTGAGAAAACATTCTGGCTGGGCTCTGAGGAGCCATTGTTCTGTTCCTGAAGCTAGAAGCTGGAGTGTGACCACAGAACCACCCAAATCCAGAAAAAAAAAAATTATTCTCATGTGGAACTGACTCCGGAAACCTTTTTTTTTTTTTGCGGGTGTGTGTGGGGGTGTTACCTCTCTCCCTTTCTTGACAGACCTCTGTCAACTTGGGTAGAGCACAGGCTCCGCTCCAGGCCCTGCGCAGCTGCTGGATGCACAGCTGCAGGCTGTGTGAGGGCTGAGCTGCTGCTGCTGCTGCTCAGGCTACCCTGGTCCAGTTTCATGCAGGCTAAAGGCCAAAAGTCACAGATGGGAGGGGAGGCAGGCAGCCTCAGCTGTGCCACGGAGAGGGCCCCAGGCTGCTGTGGCCTCCTGCAGTCCAGCATAGCTCTCTCCCTCCCCACTGTTGGTCAGGCTGGGAGACTCTGTCTTCAGCCTTTGTCACTGAAGTTCTGTGACATCCCCGGCCAGGCTGATGCTGCCCGCCCACTCTGGTCCTGCAGCCAGAGCAGTAGGATGTTCACACAGAACATGGACAAAGCTCCTCCCAAATGTACTTGTTTAAATTAATCCAGGGGCTGGGGAGGGGTCTCAGTAGGTATGCTAATAACACACACATATGAGTCATTCAAACTTAATGTGTTTGTCAGGCTCCTGTTATAGATATTCTAACAACAACAACAACAACAACACACACACACACACATTAGTCATTCAAACCTAATGTGTTTGTCAGGCTCCTGTTATAGATATCCTAACAACAACAACAACACACACACACATATGAGTCATTCAAACCTAATGTGTTTGTTAGGCTCCTGTTATAGATATTCTAACACCACCACACACACACATACACACACACACACCCCTTTGTGCATTCCTGACCACACTTCACACACATCATAGTAGACCTGCTCTTGTCTTGGGGGTAGAGTGTTTGAGCCCTCAGTGTGAAGGGTACAGATGTTCTCCAGCCCAGATGTTTTCTTACACAGTCCCGTTAACCAAGGGTAAACACAGGGGTTTGGGGACATCGTGAACTTCAGACTCAGGACAACAGCTCACACTAGAGTCTTAAGTGAGTGATGCCCACAGGCCTGCTCAGGGAGGGGCTCCCATGTGTGAGGGAGGACAGCTTCTCGGGACACAAAGTAAAGACGGGTGTGGTTGACTCAGGAAGCGACCCCAATTCTCTAGCCCTCTCTGCAGTCACACTCTTTACATAAAGCTGACTTGACCAAGTGACGAGGCCATTTGAACCTGGTCTTGATGGCTGCAGCCAGCGAGATGGCAGTCACGTCTGGTGCTGGTACCTAGCCTGGTTATCAATAGGCCTGTGCTCATCCACTCTTTGCAGTCTCTGACCTACTATGAAGACAAGCTCAAGGCTGGTGGCTGGGGTGTCACATGGAGAGGAACTCAGCAGTTCTCACTGAGGTCACCCCACACCCACCAGCCAGCACTGGAGCACACCCATCTAGGACCAGCGATATGACAGGCTCAACCAGAGCTGGCACCCATATATGGGCTGTCAAGACTGCGTGTAAGCTGCAGGCCAGGGATGTGGCTCAGTTGGCAGAGTGTTTTCCTAGCATGCCTGGGTCCATCCTCAGCACCACATAAAACTGGGTGTGGTAGTGCACACTTGTAGTTTTAGAACAAGAGAGGTCGAGGCAGGTTGTTCAGAAATTTAGGGTCATCCTCAGCTACATAGCAAGTGTGATGCTAGCCTAAGCTACAGGAGCCCATCAAAAAAGGAGGAGGAGGAGGAGGAGGAGGAGGAGGAGGAGGAGGAGGAGGAGGAGAAAAAGTAAGAAAGAGAACAAAGAAAAACCTCTGATTAGGTGTACAGATTTTCAGAAAACATTGACTTTTTTTTGAGCACATGACGAAAGAGTGACTTTGTCAGTCACTTTGAGTAAGAATGTCACAATAATTGTGACAGAAAAGGAGGAGCTTGGGACGAATGTATCAGGTTTTATTGCCTGTACTGCAGGCTCACAGGAGGAGGAAGAGACTTTGTCCCAGCTGCCCTGATTTCTCCATCTCCCTGTGGTGTTGAAGAGCTTGCTTTACTTAAGATCTGTGATGTATAATTAATCTCAAGAACACCGGTGCTGGTCACAGGATTTTCCTACACAGAACAGGCTTTATCCATAACATGTGACCAAAGAGACACTTCCAGATTGTGCCACGGAGGCCACATTTTTCATGGACAGGAGAATGGGATTAGTGTCTCTACACCACCAACAGGTGCACGTGGTAGAGGATTTAGGCTCGTCTCTGTTATTTCCCTGGGCCATGCTGAGTCAGCTCTCCTCTCGAAGGAGCAATCGAGGCTCTAGCACAGGCTCTTGACCACGATGTAATGCTCAGGATGACACAGAGCTGCCCGACACAGAGGAGCGCCTCCAGGTGTTGGTGAGGGAGCTTCTGCTGGAAGAGACTAGAATACATCTCAACTCACCGCAAAGGAAGGATCAAGAGTGAGGAAGAGCAGAATGGGAATTCACAAAATATAAAAGTCCCACAGAAACCAGTAAAGCCGGAAGCTGCACCTGTGAGAGACTTCAAACTGATCAAGAACAAAGGAGAGATGGCCGCTAGGATGGGGATCACAGCAGAGTCCCCAGGTCTGGGCGATGTGTCAGCAGTGGGAATCACAGCAGAGTCCGCAGGCAGGGGTGTGGTGGGGAGGATGTGTCAGCAGTGAGCGGCAGGAGGGAAGCCTCCCCAGTGGACACTGTTTCAACAACTTCTACAGATTGAGCCTAAGGAGGTAGAAAAGTCCCTTGGAAAATGCAGACTTCCAAAGCTTGCTCCACAGGAAGCCAATAACGCAAACAGACCTTAATCTACTGTAGACATTAGGTTTGGAGGAGAAAACACCTCCCATAAAGAAATTCCAGGTCAGATAATTTCCCAAGAGAACTCACCAAATGTTTAGGGGGAAAATAATGCCGATTCTCCATGATGTCTTTTAAAACTAAGAAATAAAGAATATTTCCCACACCATCCCAAGAAGATACGAGGATGAACTTGACAAAGACATCATAAGAAGAGACACCATCACCCCATGCCCTTTATGAACTTAGGGGTAAAGCTTCAAAAATTAGTCCATAGAGAGACTGAAGAGACGGCTCCCTGGTTAAGGGACCCCAGGTTTGGTTCCCAGCATCTGCATTGCAGCTCATAGCTGTCTATAACTGGAGTCCCAGGGTATGAGATGCTCTCCTAGACTCTGTAGGCACTGTATGCACATGGTACACACACGAGGCAAAACACCCATGTGCATTAAAAAAAAATTACCAGCATTATGTGAAAATGGTACCATTCTTTATCAAGGGGAATCATGTTGGTTTCTCAGGTGGAAACCAGTCAATATAATTGATTATGTTAACAAACTACAAAAGAAAAACCATAGGATCGTCTCGGGAGATGGAGAAAAGCATCTAAGACCAATGTAGCATCCATTCCTGAGACATCCAGTCACCAACTCAGGTGAGGAGGAAAGGTCACCCAGCCTGCTGAAGTGGCTGCTGTGGAGTCCACAGCCACGGGCGTGCACAGGATTAAGATGGAAACTTCCCCAAGATCGGAAGCCAGATTAGGATGCAGCCATCCCCACCTCCGCTCAGCCTTGCCCTGGGTGTTTCATCTGGAAAGGAAGGAGGCAGGATTCCCAGGATTCCCATTCCGCAGTCACTCAGCACACACTTGACTAAGGAGATAACTGACTGCCCGCCACAGAACAGACAACTAACAAGTGTCTTTAGCAAGATTTATGTATAAACTCTTCTGTTCCTTCATATTGGCAAAACAACTTGACTCTGAAATAAAGACTACCAGTTGCCATAGTAAGAGAGAAAAATAAACCAAACAAAAGAGCACACCTTATTGATACATCTGAGAAAAAGATCTGTGTTGTCACTGACACTGTCCACGGATGTCTCAGTGTCTGTCACCTCTTCTGTGTGGGGGACTTTAACTCATCCATCACACTGGCTGTTTCCTGCCTTTTGAGCATCCTTATGAATGTGGAAGACAGGTATAGGATTTTAAAGTCTGAAGGTGACCAGCATACTTATACTTATGGGAGGGGGCAGTTATTGCAGAGAACCTTCCTGTTCATTTGTTTGTTTGTTTGTTTGTATTTTCTTACCAAATCCTGTCCGAGTGTTTACTATACCCCAAGAATCGGGAAGGAGAATAATGTTGAAGAAATGATGTGATTAGACTGTAATTTGAAGGAGCTATGTGCTCTGACAGCAGGAGACAGATTTCCAAATATCTGCAGCAGCAGGACCTGGCTGACCCTTGGCAGATGGGACGGAGGATGGCTTAGGGAAGGGTATAGCCTCACAGTGATATCTGAGTTGAGCTCTGGCAGATGGCAGCTATATGGAGGAGGAGATACATGCACTAAATAGAGGCTCTGCTTGGCCAGGGGCAAGAGTGACCTGGTTCCCTAGACTTGGGCATGGATGGTTCAAGGCTGAAGCAGAGTGTTTGCAGAGGGCTAGAGAAGGGCCTGGTGGGCCAGTTCTTGGGGCCGTGGTTGGCGAAGTATTTAGAAAACACCACTTCATTTATAGGGTAGAGAACACAGGAGAGCTGTTAGGGCTGGTGGGGGGGGGCTGCGAGATGAGGATGGAGTGGGGTGGAGAGGGTGCCAGGAGAGGACGGGAGTACCTGGGAAAGGTCTTTCTATTTTCCTCCTGCTCCCTGGAAGCTCAGCAGGAGAAGGCGTGTGGTCTCTGAGGAAGCCTGGATATGAGTTCTGGCTGGTCTATGGAGGTCATGGGTGTGGTATGGAACATGGGGTAGAAGTGTCTGTGGAGCTGTGGAGGTCTGGGGGACAGCAGCCAGGTATAAATTGGGGAATGGCAGCTTAGAGACAAGGCTTTCAGCTACAGGCAAGTGAGATCTCATAGGAACATTGTAATGCTTGTGTGGGAAGCCCTAACGTGAGGCTGCGTGGAGATGAATGATGGCTAGACGATGCCTGGGAGACCAGGAGGCCAAGGGACTTAAGAGAAGGCCAAAATGACAGGAGGCTTGATGGACCCCAGTGCTGCTGGGATGTTGGGTTTGCAACCCGAAGACGCAGTACCATGAGGGGAGAATGCCCTACATGTGATCACCCAATGTCAGCAGCACTGGCTAGGGCCAGCCAGGTTAAAGGTTACCCCCCCCCTTACCTTGGTGACCTTAGCCAAGGCCCTGTGGTGAAGGAAGGAGAGAGGAGCCCGCTGGGCATGAGGAAAGGAAGCGGAATTGCATAGTATGATTGCCTCACCGAGCAAGCGTTCCAACAGCTGGATGCCTGTGGAAAGACTAGATGTGCGGGTGCAGGAATTTATAATAGGTTTTTGGTAGTCAACTGGTGGTGCTGTCAACATAAACTTTACTGGGAATTTGTTAGCAGGAGTGGAACCTCAGGAATATTTTTCTCCACGTAAGAGTTCTAGCAAACTATATTCATGTAGGATGTGTTTCAATTCTTAGATCTTAAAGTCTGTTCCTTTTCTTCACAGCAAGTGAGTCCTTGGGTCAAGTCCAGCATATGCTGTGTTGACCATAAAGTTACATCCTGAGAACTTCCAAGATGGCCACGTTGGTCCTAAATACACCAGGGTTGGGCCTTCCCTCATTCAGCAATGGCTTTTAAAGGAACATTGTGATTCTGCCCTGTGTGACCTGCAGCCGATACTTGAAGTCTAGATCTGGGAGCGGTCAGGCATTTCAGGGATGCCTGTGTAGAGTTTCCGCCAAGTTCAGGGTAAAGTCGAGTCATTTGTTATCATTTTGTCTCCCTATGGATTCTCTGGCTCTGTCTCTCTTCCCATGTAGTAACGGCTCATGACTCGTCACAGATCATGACAAACGGGGAGGAAATGAGCCGAGGGTTGTTTGTTGAATCAGCACTGCTGAATACCGTGCAATCAATGTAAGCAATTTCCTCAGGGATTATTCTTCCAATTGGAAGCATTAAAACCAGCATGATTCAACACGATTGAGCTCTATCTTCACGGCGAGGGGAAACAAACACATTGAGTTTCCCTCCTCACCCTCTTCTCTTGAGAGGCCGCAAGGAGAGTTTCAAGGAGTCAAAGTGGGCATGGGGGAGGGATCTCATCACTGAGTTCTGAGTTGAAAATGTCTGGGTTGGTTGGCTCACCCTCTCCTCTCCACAGAAGAGGCATAGCATACTAAAACGCTAACAGTGTAACCAGCATCCGATAGGAAGGCACTGGGTTTGGATCCTCTTCAGTCATGATGGTGCCGCCCATTGTCTATGCCTTTGGTTCAGGTGGTTTGTGGGTAGAAGCCCACCACATGGGCTCATGGAATCTTAGACTGTTGGTCTTCATCTACAGAGTTCCTGATGTCATAGGCTTGGGCCAGGCCTGGGAACCTGTATCTTAACAAGACCAGTGGGATCCGTTGGGAGCCATGACCAGCCTACTGAACAGATCCCATAGCACCAGGGCTAGATGTGCCTTGGGGACGCTTGCACAATTGCTAGGCTGCCTGCTCACCCTGGCGGGTCTTCTCATGCCTGGCCGTTCCTCACCAGTGTCTTTTCTGTTTAGTGGGGTCCCAGTGTCTGCTGGGGTTGACTTCTGCAGCACTGGAATGTGGAGACAGGAAGTGGGTTGCTTTGGAAGGGGTTTTGAACATGTCTAAGAAGAGGGGTCCCTTTATGTCTGTGCATCATAAAATGCCCCTGAGAATGGGAGGGGAACCTTATTTTAAGAGACCACACTTAGGATTGTTGTCTAGGGTCTTTCACATGGGCCACTTAGTCTGCAGAGACAAGGGAACAAGAAAGACAGAGACCTCTAGAAGCTTCTTGAAGAAGCAGCAGGAGCTGTCTAGGTAGATTCTCCTAGTGGAACATTGCAGGGCATGTGAAGGGTGTGTCCTACGCTACCAATCAGCTTAGCTCCTTTTGACAAGTTTCCCTATGTGATGCATATCTAGACTTCCTGCATCCGCACACTACCTCTAGGGACGTGAGGCTGGCTGTCCTTGCTCTGAGCTGTTCCGGTTTTCTGCAAGTCTCACTCACCTAGTAGGCCCAGGCTCAAGCTGGACTTGTGGTTCCTAGGAAGCCTGAGACTCTCTGGAGTTCACCCCATCAACCACAACTGAGCCACTGTTGAGACTCTGTGAACAGAGACATTTGGCAGTATATCAGACCTCAGGAGAACACTGTTGTGCATAAAAAGATCAAGTGCCACCGAACTTTAGATATGGTCAGCATGGACATTCTTACAGGGTCCTCGTGGAGGTCAGCTTTTGTCGATTGAGATGGTTCTAGAGCTATGTCTGGGGGAATCCAAGAGGGCCATCACGAGGAGGCTTTGAGAAACAACAGACAAGAAAGACCATCTCAGCAGACAAACCAGGCTGCAGAAGGAGAAACCAGTGGAGATTACAGACCTGAAGAAAGAGCCGCCAAAGCAAATCTCCCAGCGTGGGTTCTGAAGCAGAGCAGAGATGACCCAAGGCAGGACTGCTCAACAGAAGCTGCGTCTACAGCTATGCTCAGTGTGACAGAGAACGTGACCTGAGTAACATGAGGGAAGACGAGCGTGGCCACATACTCTCACCCCTTCCTTTCTGTGTCTTCCTCTGGTCCAACCTGGCTCTGTAGCTTTTCACTGCTGTTCTAGACCTACATCTCTCTCCCACCATGTAGCACTCTCTCATCTCTGAACTATTAGAGTTGTTGAGGTCTACACAGAGTCATCCCCACACACCTGACACTCAGCCCAATGAAAAATGCAGATCTCAGGGATAGTCACATAAAGTACCAGTGACAGGATCTGGACAAGGCTGGGTGATCAGGCCAGCCGGCAGGGGACCCTGTGAGGAGCCAGCGATTTTCCTCAGTGATAGAGGTATGCACGCAGAAACCAAAGCTCTCTTGGCAGGGCAGGCTGCATTGATGCCTTGATGCGCCTGCAGGGAATGGAGTCCCAGACCCAGTGTGGGCATATGTTGTGTGACAAAACTTCCCCGAGAGACACAATGCACATGTCTGCGCCCTGCAGACAGGAAGCCCACGATGGACCAAAGGATACTACCAAGGTCTAATGTGGTGGACCAGTGAGTTTATTGTGGTTACTTACAGGCCTGTGGGTGAGGGGTCACTTAAGGAGTAGAAATGACTCAAAGACAACTTCAGGACCAAAGTCTACCCCAGCATGGGTGACAGCTCACAACGCTGGAGACCCGGAGCACAGTGCATGGCCAGTGGGCAGCTCAACAGGATGCAAAGTGCCATTTCCAGGTATTTCAGTTAGTCTAGACCTCTTCCAGGCAGTCAATCAGACTGTGGTATTTAGAGGCTTTTAAGAGATACAGGCCCTTAACTTGCTAATTCACTGAAAAAACATATAAGGAGCCTATACATACCATATTCAGTTAAATCTGACTCTGTGGTAGTGTGAATGGAAATAGCCTCTATAGTCTCATATATTTGAATGTTTGGTTCCCAGTCGGTGGACTATTTAGGGAGAATTAGGAGGCATGTCCTTATTGGTGGAGGTGTTGCTGGGGGTGGACTTTGAGGTTTCAGATGCCTACACCAGGCTCAGTCTGTCTCTCTGTGCCTCTGACTTGTGGATAAATGTCGGCTCTCAGCTACCGTTCCAGACCATGCTCCTCACCATGATGGTCACAGACCCTAACCCTCTCAAACTGCATGCAAGCCCCCAATTAAATGCCTTCTTCTATAAATTGCTTTGCTCATGTTTTCTCTTCATATCAACAGTACAGTAACTAAGGCAGCCCCCCAGACAGTTTATTTTTGCTGGTGGAGCTTATACTGTGGAGTGCAGGGAGACACTGTGTCAAGGAGGAAAACGGAACAGGGAGGGGGGAGGGAGAGCGGAGGGGGAGAGCGGGTAACAGGGCGGCTTGTATCAGGAAGTCAGGGTAGCTGTTCCTGAGATGTGTCATTTGAACCGAAGCTCGTCTGGATGCCCTGAAGGAGAGGGATCTGGCAGACAGGATAGTAAGCATAAAGGTCTTCGGTAAGGTAGAAGGGCCTCGGCCAGACCCAGGAGGAGCAGGGCCAGTGTGAACGACAAGGCATCTGGCTGATGTCATCATGGTGGGAGCCTGAACTGGCCACACCAGCTGGAGGGGCTGGCCTGGCGGGATCAGACATTTTCAGAGCTACCTGTTGGTTTCAGAATCATTGAGCAGAGAGTACAAAGAATTGCCATATTGTCCCCCTCCGTCCCTCACAGCCTTCCTCATCCCAGCATCTCCTGCAAGCACGATGCACCTAATGCAAATATTGATACTTGATTAGTATCTCGGTTTTCCTCTGTTGCAGCAAAGATCAATAACCAAAGCTTCCTGAGCCCGAGGATAGAGGCTACAAAGTTCAAGATCCCAGAGCCACCCTTGGTGAGAGATTTTGGGTCACGCCATGGCGTGATAGAGGGGCAGGCCTCCCCCCCCATTCCATTAGACATCCACTCCTGCTGTGGTTGTCAGCCCTTCAAGAGGACAGATGGCCGTGTGAGCTGCAGAGCCATTCAGATAATAGCAATTAGTAAGGGAAGTCCACAGTTTCCTCAAGCAGCACTCTGTGCTCCTGTCTTGACAAGGGTATAATGGCATAATCCACTTCATAGCATCACAAGCCACAGTTTTAATGCCCTCAGATTCTTGCCTTCTCTCATCTCCCCACAGCCACAGGTAGCTGCTGATCTTCAAACGTCTCCAACATCTGTCTCCTGGACCCGGCCTCGATGGGTGCACAGTGTTTTTTTTTTGTTTTTTTTTTTTTTTTGTTTTGCATCATTATCATCTTCCAATGTGCACTGAGGTCTTTCTTAGTGATTCTGTTGCTGTTATGAACAACTCGAGGAGGAAAGGGTTTGTTTACATTTCTTATGTCACTTGATCAGTGGGGGGAAGTCAGGAGGGCAGGAACGTGCAGGCAGGAACTGAGGCAGAAGTGATGGAGGAGCGCTGTTCACTGGCGTGCTCTTCATGGCTTGCTCAGTCTGCTTCCTTATAGCACTCAGGACTATCAGGCACTGCTGGGCCCTTCCAATCAATCACTATCCAAGAAAATGCTGCCACAGATATGCCCACAGGCTCATCTGCTGGGCTATTTTCTCAACTAAGCCTTCCTCTTCCCCAGTGACCCTGGCTTTTGTCAAGTTGACAAAACAACCCAACAAAACAAAAAACAGCTAACCAATCAAAGTTCCCTCCCCCCTTTCATGGTTTGACGGACAGTACAGTTTCTTCTGAGTTGGTTGCTGAGTGGTATTTTGTGGGAATCATCTGCTGGAGTCCACCTGGGCTGCTTCTAATGTTGCCAGCTGATCATACGCTAAGACAGACACCATTGCAGGCTTCCGGGTGGACAAACACAAACACCAGCATGCACACATTCTGGATATTGAGGTAAGACTGTACAGTGTGTAGGAATCAGCCAAATAGCCTTCTAATGCGGTTGGGCCATTTGGCAGTATGCCAGCAATTGGCCGCACCTGCTCCGGGTCTCATCATTCTGTAGGTGTGCAGCGGGGCTTCCATGTCTGACTTTGCATTTCCCTGAAGATGTGCTGGGGAGCACTTTCCATACTCGTGCTTAAGGCTGTGGCTTGGATCAGTGTCCCCCAGGGCCTGAAGCTTGGTCATCAACTTGTGCTGCCTTGGAGGATGGTGGGACCCTTAAGAGGTGGGGCCCGACCTTAGGAGGGATGCTCCTGAAGTGGAGGCAGGTCCTTGGCCCTTTTCCTCTTCATCTCTCTGTTTTATGGCTGCCACGAATGAATAGCATCCTCTGCCATGGCACCCTCCTGTCATGCACGGTGCTCACACAAGACTGAAAACAACCACTGAAGAATTAAATACTTAAACTATGAGTACAGACAGGCCCGCCCCCGTCATGACACATGGTGTTGCTTGGGTATTTGGTACAGCAGTGAGAAGCTTGGTGCCAGTGAGCTCTTTTTGGTGTTTCACTTATCTTTATTTTATTTTTAAAGATTTATTTATTTTTTGTATGAGAGTGTTTGCCATGCATGTATGTCTTTGTACCATGTGCAGAGGCCAGAAGAAGGCGCTGGAGTCTCTGGAACCACAGTTAAGACGGTTAAGACATGGGTCCTGGGTCCTCTGCAAGAGCAGGCAGTGCTCGACAGTAGAGCTGTATCTCTTGCCCACCTTTGCCCATCTTTTAAACTGAGCTGTTTGTTTTCTTCTTTAAAATTAGTGAATTAATTTTTTCTCTCATATATTCCACCCCATCTGCAGTTTTCCTTTCCTCCCCTCCTCCCAGGCCCTCCCTCACCTCTCCCCAGGTACACTCCTCCTTCAGGAAAGGGCAGGCCTCCCAGGGACATCAGCCAGTCACAGCATATCAGCAGATTACTATAAGACTAGGTACATACCCTCACACTAGAGCTAGAAGAGACAACCCAGTAGGAGGAAAAGGGTCCCTAAAGCAGACAGGAGTCAGAGACAGCTCTGCCCCTGCTGTTAGGAGTCCCACAGAAACACCAAGCTTAACATATATGTTAACCATATGGAAACAACCATAACATACACGCAGAGGACCTAGCACAGACCCACGCTGGCTCGCTGATCGTCAGTTCAGTCTCTGGGCTCCAGTGAGCCCTGGTCAGTGGATTCTGTGGCTGGCTGTGTTCTTCCGGTGTCCTTGACCCTTCTGGCTCCTGCAGTCCTTCCTCCTGCTCTTCCTCAGGATTCCCCAAGCTCCGCCTAATGTTTGGCTGTGGGTGGGTCTCTGCATCTGCTCCCATCAGTTGTTGGAGGAAGCCTCTCTGATGATGATTATGTGAGGCTCTGGTCTGTGAGTATAGCAGAATAGCATTAGGAATAATTTCATCTGTCTGTCTGTCTGTCTGTCTATTCGTCCGTCTGTCCATTCACCCATCCATTTATTTATTTATGGCCAGTCATGTTTGTTTCTGCCAAAGGTCTCTGCACTATCCAGCTACTGGTTCTTAGACCCTCCGTCAGTGCCAGGCCTGGGCTTCCTCTTTTGGCATGGGTCTCAAGCTGGACCAGTCATCAGTTGGTCTCACCCACAAGTTCTGTGCCACCTTCACCCCAGCACATCTTGCAGATAGGACAAGTTGTATGTCAAAGGTTTTGTGGCTGGGTTGGTTTTCCAGTCCCTCCACGAGAGGCCTTGCCTGGTTACAGGAGATGATCTGGCTGGTTCAGGCTCCATATCCCCCATTAGTAGGGGTCTTTGCCAGGCTCACTCTCACAGATTCCAGGGAGTTTCCATTGCACTAGGTTTCTACCTTGACCTGAAATGTGCCTCAATTCTGGTTGTCTCTCCCAGTTCTCTCTTTACCCCATCCCTTCTGTTTCTATCCCTACCCACACTCATTTCACCTGAAAATCTATTCGATTTCTCCTTTCCAGGGAGATCAATGCATCCCCTCTTGTTGCTTAGTCTCTTTGGCCTGTGAGTTTTAGTATGGTTATCCTTTACAGCTGATATCCACTTATATGTGAGTACATATTATATTTTCTTTTCTTGGTCTGGATTAACTCATTCAGGATGATTTTTTCTAGTTCCATCTATTTCTCTGTAAATTTCATAATGTCATTTTTTTTTAAATGGCTGAGTAAATACTTCATTGTGTAAATCTATGGCATTGTTTATCCATTCTTTGGTTGAGGGCTATTTAGATTGTTTCCTGTTTCTGGCTATTATGAATAAAGCTGTTATGAACATAATTGATCAAGTTTCCTTGTGGTAGGATTGAGCATCTTTTGGGTATATGCCCAAGATTGGGATAGTTGAGTATTGAGGTAGATCAGTCCCCATTTTTTTTTGGTTAAGAAAACTACTATATTGATTTTCAGAGTGGTTGTACAAGTTTGCACTCCCACCAGTAATGGCGAAGTGTTCCCCTTGCTCCACATCCTCTCCAGCATGAGCTGTCACTTTTATTTTTGATCTTAGTCATTCTGATAAATGTAAGATGGAATCTCAAAGTTGTTTTGATTTGCATTTCCCTGATGGCTAAAGATGTTGAACAGTTCTTTAGGTGTTTCTCAGTCATTTGAGATTTCTTCTGTTGAGAATTCTCTGTTTGGATATGTCCCCCATTTTTTAATTGAATTATTTGGTTTGTTGATGTCTAGTTTCTTGAGTCTTTATATATTTTGGATATTAGTCCTTTGTCAGATGTTGAGTTGGTGAAGATCTTTTCCCATTCTATAGGCTGCCATTTTGTCCTGTTGATTGTTGTATGAGGTTTCTGGCCTGGACTTCCTGGTCTAGCCCAGAGGTTTGATCTTGATCCCACTCTCTGCCCTGCTTAGCCTCAAATAATCACATGCAGGCTTATATTATTTTTATGCCGATTGGCCTAGGGCCTAGGCATATAACTTGCTAGCTCTTTAGTCTTAAACTAACCCATCTCTCTTATCCTATTCATCCATGTGGCTTGGTACCTTTTCTCAGAGCAGCATTTCAACTTCTTTCCTCCGTGTCTCCTGGCAGCTCCAGAGACACTATGGCATCTGTCTGGCATGTCTACTCTGCTCTGAGATTTTCCTAGTCTGGTAGCTCCACCCACACTTCCTGTCTGCCTTCAGCTAGTCAACTTTTTATTAAACATGTAGGTGGGAAATTATTTAAAATGTAACACATATTTTTGTATGTTGAACCATCCCTTCATTTCTGGGATGAAACCTACTTGATCGTGGTGGGTGACTTTTTTTTTTTTTAAAATATGTTGTTGTAATCGGTTTGCCAGAATTTTGTTGAGTATTTTTGCATCAATGTTCATGAGGGAGATTGGTCTGTAATTCTCTTTCTTAGTCGCATCTGTGAGTGGCTTGGGTATCAGGGTGATTGTGGCCCCATAAAAAGAGTTTGGCAATATTTCTTCATTTTCTCCTGTATGGAACAGTTTGTTGAATATCGGTATTAGTTCTTCTTTGAATGTCTGGTAGAATTCTGCAGTAAAGACATCTGGACCTGGGCTTTGTTTATTTGGGAGACTTTTAATAACAGCTTCAATTCCCGTTGGCATTAAGGTCTGTTTAGGTTTTTAATCTCTTCTTGATTTAATTTTGTTAATTGGTACTTGTCCAAGAAAACTGTCCATTTCTTTTAGGTTTTCCATTTTAGTAAAGTATAAATTTTCAAAGTGTGATCTGATAATTCTCTGAATTTCCTGGGGATCTGTCATATGTTCCCCTTTTCATTTCTGATTCTGTTAATTTAAATACTCTGTCTTTTGGTTAGTTTGAATAAGGGTTTGTCTATCTTGTTGACTTTCTCAAAGAACCAACTTTTTGATTCATTGATTTTTGTATTGTTCTCTTTGTTTCTGTTGTACTGATTTCAGCCCTAAGTTTATCTTCTGCTGTCTACTCCTTCTAGGTGAGTTTGCTTCTAATTGTTCTAAAGCCTTCAGCTGAGTTGTTAGGTCTCTTTTTTTTATTATTGTTATGGACAAAGAAGTCACACTTTCTGTCCTTGAATATCCTTATTCAAGGTCCCTTCCCCCTGTTGTTAGGTCTCTTATGTGAGCTTTCTCTTGTTTTTTTTTTTTTATATAGGCATCTAGTGCTATGAATTTTCCTCTTAACACTACTTTCATTGTGTTCCATAAGTTTGGGTATGTTGTGGATTCATTTTCATTAAATTCTATAAAGTCTTTGATTTCTTTCTTGCACCTATCAGAATGGCTAAGATCAAAAACACAAATGACAGCCTATGCTGGAAAGGATGTGGAGCAAGGGGAACACTTCTCCATTGTTGGTGGGAGAGTAAGCTTGTTCAGCCACTCTGGAATGCAGTATGGAGGTTTCTCAGAAAACTGTGAATCCATCTCCCCAGGGATCCAGCATTACCACTATTGGGCATATACCCTAAAGATGCACATTCACACCTCCAAAGCATTAGCTCAACTATGTTCATAGCAGCATTATTCATAATAGTAAGAACCTAGAAACAACCTAGATGCCTCTCAATTGAGGAATAGATAAACAAACTGTGGTACATCTACACAGTGGAGTACTACTCAACAGTAAGAAAAAATGATATTCTAAAATTTGCAGGTAAATGGATGGATTTGAAGACTATCCTCCTGAGCGAGGTATCACAAACCCAGAAGGATAAGCAGGGGATGTACTCACTCATTAGTGGACTTTAAGCAAAAACATTCTTTTTTCATTGAATTTTTAAAAAATATTTATTTATTTATTATGTATATAGTATATAGAAGAGGGTACCAGATCTCATTACAGATGGTTGTGAGCCACCATGTGGTTGCTGGGAATTGAACTCAGGACCTCTGGAAGAACAATCAGTGCTCTTAACCTCTGAGCCATCTCTCCAGCCCCTTTTTTCATTGAATTTAAAATACACACACACGGGGCTGGAGAGATGGCTCAGCGGTTAAGAGCACCGTCTGCTCTTCCAGAGGACCCGGGTTCGATTCCCAGCACCCACATGGCAGCTAACAACTGTCTGTAGTTCCAGTTCCAGGCAAACACCAAGGCAAATAGATAAATAAATAAAAAAAGTTTTTTTAAAAAAAAAAAAAATAAAATACACACACACACACACACACACACACACACACACACACACACACACGAAACAAAACAAAACTTCTGGTTTGACTGTAGAAGGGTTGCTTAGCAGAAATTTGTGGTGTCTATAGTGCATCCGTGGGCAATAGCTATGACCTATTGTGTTTTCTTTATCTGTAGCAGAGCCTAACCTGGCTTGAGGAGCTTTAGATTTTATTTTTTATGTTTCATGTATTTTAGAGAAAAGAGAAGTTTTATTACTGTATGGGTTTTTTTTTTTAATCTATTTTGAATGTTTTGCTTTTTTATATAAAGTTTGATATTTATTTTCAAAAAACAAAAAACATTTAAAAAGTAACAAATAATCCCACTACAATTGATGATGTCCTTTGCCTTACAGAATCTTTTCAGTTGCATGAGGTCTGATTTATTAAGTCAATCTTAGTGTCTGTGCTATGTGCGTTATATTTAGAAAGTTGCTCTGGTGCCAATGTGTTCAAGGCTATTCCCCACTTTCTCTTCTATGGGGTTCAGTGTATCTGGTTTCATGTTGAGGTCTTTGATCTACTTGGACTTGAGTTTTGTACAGGGTGATAAATATTGATCTATTTGCACTTTTCTACATGCTGATACCCCTTCATGTTAAAAGTATTATCAATATCATGGCAATACAAGGGACTTATGTAGACAAGATAAAGGCAATTTACAGTAAGCCTATAGCCAACACCACATTTAATTGAGAGAAACTCAAAGCAGTTTCACTATCAGGAACAAGACAAGGCTGTCCACTCTTTCCATACCTATCCAATATAGTACTTGAAGTTTTAGATAGAGCAGTAAGACAACTGAAGGAAATCAAGGGGATACAAATTAAAAAAGGGGTCAAAATATCATTATTTGCAGATGATATGATAGTATACATAAGCAACCCCAAAAATTCTACCAGGGAATTCCTACAGTTGAAACACACCTTCAGTCAAGTGACTGGATACAAAATTAACTAAAAAAAATAGTAGCCCTCAATATATAAATGGACAGAGAAAGAAATTAGAGAAACAACACTCTTCACAATAGCCACAAATGAGATAAAATATCTTGGGGTAGCTCTAACCAAGCAAGTGAAAGAACTGTATAACAGTAACTTCAAGTCTTTGAAGAAAGAAAGTGAAGACCAGAAGATGGACAGATCTCCCATGCTTGTGGATCAGTCAGTAGGATCAACAGAGTAAAAATGGCCATCTCCCTAAAGCAATCTACAGATTCAGTGCAATCCTCATTAAAATCCCAATGCAATTCTTTGGTGACCTTGAAAGAACAATACTCAACTTCATATGGAAAACAAAAAATCCAGCAGAGCTTCAGGAAGTCTTTACCATCCCTAATTTCAAGGTGTACTATAGAGCTAAATAATAAAAACAACATGATATTGGCATAAAACCAGACGTTGGTGAATGGGATTGAATTGAAGATCAAATGTAGATCACACACTTACAGACATCTAATTTCCTTCCTTCTTTTTTTTTTTTTTAAACAAAGAAACCATAAATATACAATGGCAAAGAGAAAGCATCTTTCACACATGGTGCTAGTCTAACTGGAGCTGTTTGTTTTCTAATTGTTGAGTTTATATATTTAGGATATAGATCTTTTACTGTTATTTTGTTTTATGTGTATAAGTGTTTTCCTCAGAGGCCAGAGAGGGTGTTGGATCCCTTGGAACTGGAGTTACAGATGGTTGTGTGCTGCCATGTAAGTGCTGGGAATCAAACCTGGGTCCTCTTCAAGAACAGCCAGTGCTCTTAACTGCTGAGAAATTTCTTCAAACCCAGGATATAAGTCTTTGATTGGATGCATATTTTGCAAATATCATTCTCCAGTCTGTGGCTTGTTTTTCATTCTCTCTAAGGACTTTGGCTTTTTCCTTAAGTGGGCTACTTTAAAGAATTTTGGACAGAGGATTGAGGGTGACAGTCAGGTTATAAGCAGTGGGATGTCTCAGTCATGGAAACATGGGCAGAAGAAATATCCCACGTGCACTGGCAATTTTATTTATTAAATTAAATTAAATTTTCTTTTCAAGTTTCTATGTGTAACAGGCTTGAATCTCTTGGAGCTCACTTTATAGACCAGGTTGGCCTCAAACTCACAGAGATCCAAATGCCTGTGCCTCCTAATTGTCTGGCATCAATTTTATTTTTAACCAATGAAGGTCAATTTTTCTAAGTGTGTTTCTAGGAAAATATAGTTCTTGGGATGCTGCACATTATCTTTTCTCCCAGCTGTCCCCTTCTTACTTCAGACACACTGTGATGTCACCCTGAGGTTCAGGAGTCACTGGCCTTTTGTCAATCCTTTGACACCCCTGACACGAGTAGTGTCCCAGCTGGCCTTGAGTTCTGTCCTGCAAAGAAGGAGATTAGTTTGCAAGCATGCTAGGCCAGTGTCAGTTCCCACATTCTCATCGTGGCCTTTCTGAGGGCAAGGCCCATCTGCTATTTATAGAACTGTACTTTGCTTCCCATATCCTCAGCTATTCCCAACTCATGGCCAACCATCTTCCTGAGGGGCTTCATGGATCTCAATGTCTCTTGGCCACCGCATGCCTGCCTGACCTGTGTGGTGCTCCTTCACAGCCCCTGGATGCTGAAGGGACTCCGGCCAGCCCGAGCATGGCAAACGTGGCTCCAGTGGCCCTGCCCTTTTCCTGCATTCCCCTGCCTTGCTAAAACCTGTTGACTACATCCCTAAAGCTAGCGCCCAAGGTCCAGTCCCTTATTTGGCCACTTCCTCCTCCTGAGACTGATTATGGAGGTCCAGCTATCAAAGCATCAGGAGTCCAGCAATCAAAAGCCCCCTTTGGCTTACCTAACTAACATGACCAATTACAATCTCATTCTAACACAGGGTTTTCCCTTGTACCTTTACAAATCATTTGCCTGTGGTTCACATCTGTGTCTTCTCTATCCACTGGGACAAATACCCCTGCCCTGTCCTTTACCCCCTCCCCTTCTCCCTTGTCCGCTGTCTCTTGTCCTTGCCTGCCATTCCCTTCCTTCTGTACTGAGAACTTGGTCCTGGGAGTCCTGAGCCAATAGCGATCCTTTCAGCTGTGGCTTCTGATGTCTACTTGCAAATATGAGTAGCCAAGGCAGAACCAAATGACACATAAGTGCTGCTGGGGAAGGTGTGCCTGGCCAAGGTGGACAGTGGGTCCCTGGCGAGACCTTGGCAGATGTGCAGGCTGAGCACATGCAGAGGATGGGCCTCCCTTCTCTTCTTGGGAAGACCATTGCCTCATTTCCCAGCTGGCTAAGCAAGCCCACGTCGGGGATTAGTACCTGTGTTATCTTTTCCATTACTGTGACAAACACTGGCAAAAGCAACCCAAGGGATGAAGGACTTGTTTCGGTCTGCAGTTCAAGGGTACAGTTTGTCAGGAGGCAGAAGGTGTGAGAACAGGAGTCCTCGGCTGTGGTGGCTGGGGCAGGAGGCTGGCCACACTCTGTAATTGGGAAGTAGGGAGATGGATGTGGCTTTTCTTTTTTTCCACCCCCCTTTTTATTCAGTCTGGCATCTCAGACTGGTACTACACATGTTCAAGGTGGGTGTCTTCTCACCTCAGCGTAGTCTTTGTGGGACACCTCTCTGTATATGTTCAGAGGTTTGACCAGTAAGTGATTATCAACATCTTTCTATACGTGGCCAAGGCTTTTTTTCTGTACTATATATCAAATAGAGAGTTAGAAATGTTATCACCAGCACTTTGAGATACAATGAGCAAGAGAGGAAATCAACATTAAGGATCCAAAATAGCATGGAGGAAGGAAGCAGGGGCTGGAGACGTAGTGCAGAGGTTAAGAATGTTTACTGCTCTCGCAGAGGACCCAGATCTGTTTTCCAGCACCCACATGGGGCAGCTCACAACTACCTGTATCTCCAGTTCCAAGGGATCTGACATACTCTGTCCTCTGAGGGCACTGCACACACTTGTGCAGGCACACAATCATACACACAAAACCAAATACATCCGCCAGTTAGGTTCCCAGGATGCCATCCCAGCATTTATGAACATTCATTAAGCCAAACCCACAAGGACAGATGTCAAAATATAACCTCTCAGTGTGAGCAGCTAGAACTTGAAGAAAAGCCTCTGGCCACAGACTTGGTTTGACCTCTGACTCCTCTCAGCTTTTCTGTCGAAAGCTCTCTGAATGAATGAGAGTGGCTTCCATGGAGGAGTGGAGTGAACCTTCAGAGCCTCATTCTGGCCACACTGTTGGGTGTTAAGGCAGGGCACCTATCTTTCCAAGTCTCATTCACTTGACAGTTCACACTCTATGGCCTGTTTATGTAGCATTTCTGGGAGAATGTTCTTGTGGGTCATGTGCTCAACATGTTATCTTTAAATAGTTTTTAAATCCAATTTTGGCATTGGCATGCCTGATGTTAACAATCTCTCTGCAGGGCTGGACATGCTTGTAGGGTTGGTGGGAACCGAGACCCTGAGAATGTAGTTAATTTAAGCAGTGTAGTCTGGGTCATCACCCAGTGTGTCCCATTTCTGGTATTTCTGAATTGGGGTGAAACTAGAGGCTGTATGTTTCTGTCTGCTATCACTTATTTTAGTCTGGCCAGTTTTATCCAATTGGAAAACATCTAATCTGCTTCCTGGTGGCTGCAGCAGTCCATCTCAGATTTGGAATATATTGGGAACAAAAAGCAAAAGAAAAATAGACATCATTAAAGGCTTACACCTCTCCTGATAAACTTTCTCGCTAAGCTATGGTTTTTTTTTTTTTTTTTGAGAAGGATTTTATTTGGTAGTTGAGCAGAAATCTAGGAGATTTCTGCTCAGCACTACACTTGCCTTGCAGTGGATTTGGGAGAATTGTCTGCAGACTGCCTGGGGCCCCTGCTCACACACTGTTCACTCCATGCCATGTTAGAGAGTAAGCATAGAGTGCTTGGAGGAGTGAGTCCCTGTGGCAGGCAGGCCTGCTGGGTTAACGGGCAGCTGCTGTGATGGAATAGTGATCCAGAAAGCAGGAAACAAACTCCAGAGGTAAAGGTAGGGTTTCATTCTCAGCCTGGAGTGGCAGACATCTGCCCCACAAGGATCCATCCCTACGTGAGATGGCTTCGTACTTGAGCACAGTTTATGACAGGGAAGGCCTTGCTGACCTGAAGGGAAGGGTGGCAGGTTTGAGGTTGTCATTGTCCTTTCCCTATTTAGTTATTTAATAATAAGGTATAGGGAATGCACAGTTAGAAGATGCCCTCTGCCTTGTCCTCCTAGAGGGCATCTGCTGTTGGCACTCCTCATGGGCTCTGCATGTGGGCACTTACACACATTTTTATCAAAGTGAGTATTGGCCACACTGTACTTCATGTTTGTTGTTGCTTATATAAAGAAAGCTAGAGGTTTTGGGGGCATGGGAGAAGGGCCTTGCTATGTACCCCAGTCTAACCTTACACTCAGTCTCCTTATGCCTCTACATTCTGTGTGCTGCTGTTACAGGATTGTGTGCCATTATGGCTCTATTTAAGTGGTGTATGGTGGTGGTCCATCATGTGGAAGCATCATAGTTTTTACTATTTTACTTTCTGGTTATCTATTTCCAACTGCCACCAGGAAGCTCTTCAGGTCAGGGTTTCTATAGAAAACAAAGTAAACAGAGAGCCAATTTGTAAAGTGATTACCTAAGAGGCCATTACTCCCCCTAGGCCTGTAGGGGACAGTGGGGAGCAGGGTTCCTGGACTGAGTGTGGAATAGACTCCAGAGCCGGGCTTCAAAAAAGATTCAGTGTGTGGTGTGAATGTGTAATGACTGGCTGTCAGTGCTGGGGACCCTGAGTTATGTTTGCTGGTTCCTGGATACCAGTATGCTGCCACTAAGTGCAGAACAGGGATGAGATGCTCACAGCTCTGTGACCCAGCATGAGCACATCATGTAGGTAATGCCACCAGTGTCCAGAAGGAAGCACTCCTGCTGGCTGAACCCCCTCAAGGCCCAGGAGACCATCCCTCCACAGACACAGAGGCAGGCCATGTCACCTCTTTGAGTAAAATACGAGCTCCCTTCACTGTTTCCTCCAGCTTTCCCACAGGAAGGTTTTGCTCTGACTTCAACCCATACAATTAAGTTATTAGGTGCACTGGTGCTGATCTTGGCCATTCACTGTGCGGTGGCAGAGGGTTGGCATTAGGGCTGGATGTCTAACGGAGCTGAGGTGTGCTGGAGTGGGTCCTGGCATGTGGTGGATGGCACAGAGGGGCATAGGGCTCGCTCAGAACACACACAGTGGTCTTCCCCACTGGGTGGCAAGATTATTGATGACAGAGTGGGATCTTTGATCTGGAGTTGGGAGTTCAGCGACTCTCCATGTTGGAGAAAACTGACCTTGCCTTCCCCAACAGCTTAATTCGCTATCTAACTTACCCACTCTCCAGGTCCAGGTCCTGGTGTCGTGAGCACTTCCCAGGAACCTTAGCACGGTTCTTATGTCCAAGCCTGGCTGGGTTTCAGAGTCAGGTGGGGGTTTCAGACACACAGTGGCTCTGTGCAGTGAGAACCCTGGAGACCTGGAATGCTGGGCAATGGGCTATTGCTGCAGCAGCATCAACTTTCTCCTTTGATCTTAGTTGCTGAGGAAGAGTGCTGCCTGCTCACAGGCCCCCCTCTCCCCGGCCTGTCCTGCCTTCTCATGCAGCTTGTCCACAAACTCCTTAAACACTGTCCAACTGTCTGTCTGAGGCAGCTGCCTTTGCTGGCACTTTGTTGAGGCTGTCAGGGAGGGGGCTCGCTGCCCCTAGCCAGAAGCAGCTGGTGAAAAGCGGAGGAGAAGCTGGACAGCTGCAGAGGTCCCGAATTCTGATTTCAGCATTCCTTAGTGGTCAGTTTTCATATCAGATACACTTTGACCAAATATTGAGCATAAAAGCTGTTTCTCTGGAAAACAGAAGGTTTTGAGATGGTTTCTGAGTAGCTCCTGGTGAAGAGCTTGCAAGTCCTTGTTGTGGAGAATCTGATATGACCTGGACAGAGCAGTCACTCAGGTCGCTGTTATTCTGGAGTGGACGCAAAGCCCTTTGCTTGGTGGCCTTGCTAATCAGGGAGCAAATGTCTGTGAACATTCTTACTTGGGGCTCTTGGCAAATGTTTTCTCCTGGGTAGATGACTGATGAGTGCTTCTAGAGTAGAAACGAGTTTAGCTTTGGAAGAAACTCTGTCTTCCAGTTCCACTTCCCAGCAGGCACAAGAATCACAGCTGCTCTCCAGCCTCACCGACCTTGACATTGTCAGCCTTTCTCACATGCCCCTTGGCTGGGTGTGCACTCTTAGCTGGGGTTTTAATGTGTATTTCCCTGATGGCTGATGTCAGTGTTTTCATCTGTTCATTGACCACATGTGTGCGAAGAGTCTTTAGAGAAGGCCTTTTCCATGTTACTTTGTCTTGTAAAATTACACAATACTTTTTCACTATAATCTCAGTTGCCCTTGACTACAGAAATGTCACAGCCCCCTCCCCCCATCTTCTGTGTTGCCTGGACTCAAACCTCTCCGCTCCAGTGATATATACCTGCCAATCTCTCAAGCATCTGGAATTGCAATTTATTTTTAAAATGATTTGATCTGCTGTGAAGTTGAGGCCCAGTAAATATTGCTGGATTAATTTATTATCTACCTGATCCAACAACTCAATTAGGCTATTAGCCTTGAACTGAAGATAAGAAAATGGACAGATGGGGGTAAGTGATCACCCTATGTGACATGTCTGTTAGAGTTAGAGCTACTGATGTGAAATGTTGACTCTTAGTTTTCCAAACAGCTATATGCTCATTGGTGTTCTAGAGACATGCACCCATGTGCCTGAATCAGACCTTTTAAAGAGTTATATGTTGTAGGAAGCTATAAGGCAACCCATGCACAGAGCCTCAAATTGTGTGACCACAAAAAGGAGTCTGTGACTATGAATATACTTAGCCAGTGTGGCTGTCCCCTCCCCCTTTATAACATTCCTTCTCTCATCTCACACAAAAAGGCAGACCCTCACTCATTTTCTCTCTTCCTCAGACACACTGCTAAAAGATGAAAATTTTTCCAGTCACTTAAGAGACAATCAGAAACATGCAAGTGTAAAAAAATTAACAAAGTGAAACATCCAGGATGTTAAGACTTCAGTAGCCCCCAGTGACAGGAATTCTGTGACCCTGGGTCTCTAATTCCCTGATTTCATAGAGATTGTAGGAAGTTCTAGGGAAGCTGTAACACTTATAAGTCTCTGAATGTATGACAGGCATGCTTTGGAGTCTGGCTCTGTCACTCAGAGTGTTCATGATGCTCCCTTACAAAGCTCCCATTTCCATGTGCTCATCCCTATGGATGGCTTCTCAGCCCTGCAGAGAGAAAGCAAGTTGGGAAAGAACTGGTGGTCATTGTAGCAAAGTGGTCTGACCCATGGCTGAATAAAAAGTCTGGGCTGGTGAGTGAGCTCCGTGGGTAAAGGTATCTGCCAGCAAGACTGATAACCTGAGTTCAATTCCTGAGACCTTCATGGTAGAAGCTGAGAACTGACCACCACAGCTTGTCCTTCCGTTTCCATACACATACCCACGCCCCCAAATGAGTGTAATTTTAAAATCCTCACATTTATCATTAAGATATATATATCCCCGAGTAATTTTTATTTTTATAGTTAACAGTTACCAAAATTAAAACATGTTGTTTCCATTATTTCATAGACTCATCATATAAAAAAAAAACATAACAGCTAGCCTTATGGCTTCATAATCAAATGTAGAGAAGAGATGGTTCTATTGTTTGTAGTAGTTACAGTCTATAGAGTTATCTCAAATACTGAACTGCCTGTGAGTGTAACATTGTTCTCAGAGGAAATACAGTATTAGGAACCCAGGAGGCACAACATAATACAGATCTTCTATTCTTAATTTGTATGTACTTGGGGTGTGAGCATGTGTGCACATGGCTGGTTACTGTATTCTGTCAACCGATGAATACATATGCGTCTTTGAGTATATATGCTGTAAATGGGATGCATTTACTTGCACTATAACATCATTTCAAGTACATCACTGTTATACCAGGCCATGGCATTACAGTTTGTCATATGTACATTAATACACAGAATGCTCATAATCAGACGGTACACACAGCACTGTGCACATATGCTGGGTGCTGTACAGTAGGAGTACAAATAAACCCTTGAAAAAAGTGCTTTGCAAATTATGATGCAGTTGGCTTCATGAAAATGTTAAAATCACCCTGTAGAGGGAGCTGCAAGATGAGGTGTTTTGACCTTGGCTTGCCCCATAAATCCACATGGGGAGACTGAAATTTGTTCAGCAGGAGGGGAAGATATGGGCAGGGATGGCTCTTCCTTAGGAGTTTGGCATTTGTGGCAGTCCTTATCAAACTAGCTTAAGGCTTGAAACCCTGCTTCAGGTTTGTCTGTTTAGCTTGTCACCTCAAATCTTGGAATGCAAGGGACAAGTGCAGTGGCGGAGAGGCTGCGTTCAAGCACGGGCTCACATCCTGTCATGTCACAGAATATTTTTTCCATGGCTGATTCCATTCTGCCATTTTGGCTTCAGTAAGAAGGACAATTTGTGTTATCTTGGCTGACAGTCCTTACTCTGATGCCATGTCTGATCATCATTTCCAGGACTTGGTTGGTAGCTTCCACTGCCTTTCCTACCCAGATTTCCTCTATTTCTTTTTCTTTCCTGTAGCCAATCATTCTCCACTCATTTGCTATGCAGTCTTCACTATGGTTGTGATGGTATTGCTTTTATTTTCTGTCATACTTTGAAAATCATTAAGGCAACTTGGCCAAACATTTCCTAAGAGCTATTGAGGATAGCCAGATTAATGCTGTCCCAGGCTGGTCCAGCGTAAGTAATATTGGATATGGTGATGGATTTCCCATAGTCTCACCTGGTGGTTTCCCCATTGGCCTTCGGAATGTGGCAAACTACTAAACAGCTTGCTCAGGTTGTCATATGTCATGAGCTTGTCATAAAAGCTCATGTTATGCAGACTGAGGGAGTTGAAAGTTCTTTACAGAAATGAACAGGGGAATTATCTAAATTACTAACTCTCAGAAGTTATTAAGTTAGATAATTCCCTAACACCCGGAAATAGTGTTCATTGTTTGGGATGAGGAGTTGTGGAGTTATTTCAGATGCTGTCTATGTTTTTTTTTTTTTTTTGGTCATCTCAAGTGACCTGGCATGCAGTTGAGGTTTTCCATCCTAAGTTCTCCCAGGGTTTGGATTTTATACCCCAATAGGGGCAGTTTACAAGCTTATTTAAATTTTGTCCTTGGTATCAACACACATAGCAAGGTAGCATGTTCTCTGAACCATTCACCTGGGAGTCTGCGAAGTTCTTTTCATCACACAGGTTTGTTTTCCAACATTCATGCCAAAGAAGCCTGTCTCATCAACACTGAAAACCTGTTTTTCAGCATAGTCCTAGTTATAGATAACATACAAAGTGTTTTCTAAATTGTTTCTTTCTAGATCCACTCTCTACTAAGTTGAAATTTTCACCATGTATCAATTTTTGAAACACAGGGGCCAGCCAGAACTGGCTGAGAAGACTTTATGTGTTTTTGACCCTGGGTAACTTAACTGTAAATCTCTTTAGCTTTTAGGCCTACGATGTGGTCTGATCCCTTTTTCTATTGTTCATCATCTCAAGAATCTACATTTTGCAGCTTTTCCATTTTCTCCATAGCTCCATTTAATGTTGCCTTAGTACCTTCTGGTTCACAGAGGGTAATTTTCACTCACAGCTAACAGCACTATAACTCATGTCCAAATGAAGCTTATCTAACATAGATTTTCCTTCTGTAAACATATCACTTAACCTTATGGACCCTAACAGCAGTTCACCATGATTGGAGGTCACTACAACAGTTAAGTTGCCAGCTAAAAGTATATAAGCAGACAAACATGGCAGTAAGTATGAGAATGGCATCTGCTCATAGTTTAAGAACTAAAGCAAGTGAGCATGGCTGTGCTCATTTGGAGCAGGGAATATACACGAAAAGCAACTTGTCCTTGAGGATGTGCTGTGTTAATCCTGGGGTTAAGTGTAAAAATTCACAAATAAGTCTGCGATGACTTTATGGGTATGTCTCCTGCAAAATAAAACAAGCCTAAGAAGACAATGTGGAGGGCCTCTTATTCCCAACAACATTTCAGCTGAGGGTAGGGGTTCATTACTCTCAGTATTTCTGGACACTTGCAATTCTTAGAGACTCAAGCAATTTGCAATGAGACCTCTGTATTCTTGAGCAAAGTGGATGGATGCTAAGATCTCTCCTTAGAAGAAATCATCTTGAAAAATTTTAATGCTAAAATTCTGGATGATGATGTAAACAACAACATTTAATTCTTCTAACCCACTTCAGAACATTTTTTTCTTTAGAAATTCTTAGATTTAAAAACTATTAAGAATGAAAAACTTTCCTGATATATTGGAGTCTTCGATTTTTCTAGTCACGGATTCTGCTCCTGTTTCTCTTAGTGGCCTAGTGGCCGGCACGGTTGGGTGCATATGTGGCAAGATGCCACTCAGATTCCTGGACAGTAGGTCAGACCTTCCCTTGCTGCTCATGATTCAGGCTAACAACACCAGCTTTCTCTGATGCCTTACTCAAACCGGCCAGCTATTCTGGCTAGTCATCCATAAAGCATATGGACAGTGTTTAAAAAAAAGAAATCATGGCACTTTCATGCCGACCAGTAGAATGTATATTGCTCATTATTTTAAGCTATGGCTTCAGAATTAAAACCACACCTACCTGGAGCCTAGGTGAGAAAGAGCGAAAGTTCTCCCAAACCTCCTTGGGGTAGCTCGAACAGCAGAGGCAGAGTGTTGTGCATTGAGGACGAGGTGTGCAGGTCAAGAGGCTGCAGGCCTGAGACTGGAGCCCACCAGGGAGGAGGTGGCCAGGGCCTGCAAGAGATTGCTTCGGGCCAGAGCGGACATCTGGAGGAGGCAGGGCCACGGGGTGGCGCGCTCGGTCGGAGGAGGAGGAGAAGGAGGAGGGCGCGCGTGAGGCGGAAGCAGGGCCTGGGAGGAGGTGGCACGCGCGTGGAGCGGGGAGCCGGGCGGGAAAGGAGGAGGACGCGCGTGGGGCAGGAGGAGGAAGAAAAAAAGTAGCGGTGGTGGGAAGATATAGCACCCGCGGGGGCGCGGTTTGACGACGTCACTTCCGTTTCTGGGCGCACTTCCGGGTGCGGGCAGGGGCGGAGATTGGTGCAGCCTGGGGAAGGGAGCGGATGAGGCGTCCGGCCCGCTCAGCGACGCTGTCTGTTGCAGGTCTACCCGGAGCCGCGGAACGAGAACGAGTGCCTGAGCAACATCCGCGAGTTCCTGCGCGCCTGCGGGGCGTCCCTGCGCCTGGAGGTGGGTGAGCGTGAGGCCCTGCCGGGCCGGGGTCGGGGAGGCCCTGGAGGCCGGGTCGGGGTGGAGGAGGCCGGGATCCGGGGTGGGGAGCCGGAGCCGGGGGTCGGGTCGGGGTCTCGGTAGCTGTCGCTGTCTGGGGTGACCGCTCCTCACCGCTGCCTCCCTGGCCATTGTGAAGCGGAGCTCCTTGTCCCGGGAAGCAGCTTCTCGATGTCTCCTCGTGGTCGGCGGGTGGATCCTACACCTTGCAATGGTTTCCACGAGAACCAGTGGTTCTCTGGCTCGTGTGCAGGTGGCACGTTGTTAATCCCTGTTAGCCGGGGACACCTGTCCAGTGTTGAACACTGCCCTTTGGAATTCTCCAGCATCGTATCCTGGTCGGACTCGGCCCTCAGTAGGTGGTCAGGCAAGGTCCAGGCTCAAAAGACGAGATTCATACCCTTCCTGATCTCACGTCTTCTCTACTGCTTTGCAGGCCCTAAATCCTGCAGTGTGACTGGATTTTCTATCCTTAATGCTTACATTAAAAAACTCATGAGGCTTGAGATTGGGGTTTGTGTAAAGCCTTCTTCTGGACGTAGCTCCTCCGGGTTGTCTTTCCTTTGCTGCTGGATGTTTCCTGTTGTACACCCTTTGTGGTCCTTCAGTGGCAGCCTCTGCAGGGATGTGGCTCTTTTCTTTTTCTTATTCCTGGGCAGTGCTGTAGATCTAGAAAACTGGCTTTGATTTAGAGCAAAGGAAGGCTCAGGTGGATAAGCTTGCAGCCCCTTCTTTGTGTAAATCTTATTTATGTTTGCAATCTCGCTGTGTGAAAGGTAGCTAATACCACATGCACTCCAGCCCTGTGATGACCCGGTTTAGCTTTTCTTTCCTGGTAGGACAGGTTTTTTTTTTTCTCTTTAAACTGCATGTTTCCTGGGAGGAATTGCATAGGTTATTCAATCATGTTTGGAAAGTGTATTTAATTGAAATTGGATAAACAGTGACTTGTGGTGATTTAAGTGTTACATTTTTGTTAATAATTTATCTTTGATGTTCTCGAGATCGCTGCAGGTAAGGATAGTGGCTGGGGCGATTTCCGAACGTCTCACAGCTCTTTAAAGATGGGGTAGTATCATTGATGATGTCAGCCTTGTCATTTTAATGACTTACTCATTGGGCTGGAGAGATCAGTTTTTACTTTGTCTTGACCTTTGTCACAGAATTTCATTCTCTCCATACTTCTGGGTTTTGTTTATGTGACAGTATTTTTCAAAATCATGCTATGCATTAAGATAACTGGTGTAATCATAAGAAATTGCTTTAAAGGAAATTGAACATGACACCCTTGTTTTCAGCCCTCTAAAGGTTGGTTGCTGTCAGGACTGTTATGGTTCTAAGTTTACCCAGAGATGCTCTCAAAGCCCCACATGGACCTGGCCTAGGCACATAGAGCATCACTTGACACAAAGCAGGTCCTTGCTAAATACTGGTTACTGAGAGGATGAGTCTGAAGTTGCACTTGTGATAGCAAATAGGTTTTTCCCTTGAAGGAAAAAAAGAAAAAGACCTAATATTGTCTTATTTTGTGCTGATTTTAAAGAGTAAATATCTCTCCCAGTTACTTAAGAATATAGTAGAGGAAAGTATAGGGTTTCTTTTTAAGGTCAGTGTACCACACTTAAAACTCATAATTACTCCAGGAGATAATAAGAACAAGACAACACATGCAAACCCCTAATTTATTCAGCCATCAATTTTTAGGAAGTTCCTGGAGAAAGGAATGGCTTTAACTCATGTAACTGTGTGAGAGGGGAGAGGGGAGAGGTCCCAGAGAAAGTTTTGTAGGGAACCCCGACCAAGGCAAAGACCTTGTATCTTTGAGCAGTTCTGGGACTTACACATTTCATTTAATATTCACCAAGTTCTCAAAGATGGGAGACAGAAAATATTTTAAAGCTACAAACGGGAAACAAAATAGCTTAAATTCCAGGTTAGCTTTTGTTCTTAGTATATAATACCAAGGTGTCCCCCACTTCTGCCAGATTGTTTCAGGCTGAATTGAGTTAGTAAGAAAGACTGTCCAGCTTTCTCCAGTTAAAGCTCCTAGTGATTTCTTTAAGGAAAAGAAACTTAACATTTTGTTACCAGACTGGTTATTTTTAAGCTTCTTTTGCATGTCTTTTTTATATGTCTGTATGTCTGTGTGGGTTCCGTATGCCACGGTCCTTAGAGGACAGCTAGTGAAGTGGTTCCCTCCTTCCACCATCTGAGTTCCAGGGATGGAATATTTCAGACTTAAGTGGCTGCACCTTTACCATCTTGCTGGCCTCTTAGAATTTGCCTTAAACATTTTTGGAGTAGCTGCTAGGGAGGTAGTTCATTCAGTAAAGTGCCTGGTGTGCAAGTATGAGGACCTGAGGAAATGCCAGATGGGTGATGTACAGAATCCTGGTGATAGGGCTCTGTGACGGGGGATTCCCTGGGGTTTGCTGGCTGGATAGATAGTCTAGCCAGCTTGGCAAGCCCCAAGTCCGGTTAGAGACCTTGTCTCAAAAAATAAGATTGAGACAGACTGACAGAGGACAGCCAGTGATTATTTCTGGCCTCTACACCTGTGCTCACATGTATACATGTATGTTTGAACTTGTATAGGTCAGCATGCTCTCACACATGCATATATACATGTGAATTTTTATTTTCTGATTTGTGCAGAAAATTGAGCACAACAATGCCAGTTTATTTCCATTTGTATCTCAAAACAAAACAAAAGAACCAAGATGGTAATGATGATGTGCTTGAGTTTTGTGAATAAGAAATACCTTAGTGAATTGAGAGACAAATCAAGAATTGGTAGAGTATTTGACTGCAATTCCTCAGGTGAAATATTGCAGAGATATACAATTTTTCTAATTTTTTGGTTTTGTTCTCAAAATTTGGTTCCAAATGTGTAGATGTATTTGTTGATGGCCGCAGTATATTAGCTATCAAGGTTTTCTTACCCAGTAATGTTAATTAAGCACCTGAAATGTATTGAAACAGGTAACCTACAACTATTCAGAGCAGAGGCTGCCTTCCTTGGAAAAGTGACCTTTTCCTGTCTCTCCCATGATGCTTTATTAGCTTTTTATTCAGTATCTAAAGCTGGAGAGACAGCTCGGTGGTTAAGAGCACTGGCTGCTCTTCAGAGGACCAGCACTCAAGCACCAGCACCCACATGGTGACTCACAACCATCTGTAACCAGATCCAGGAGATCTAATGCTCCTTCTGGCCTCTGCAGGCACACATACATGCATGGTGCACAGACATACATTCAAGCCAAAACCCATAAACATGAAATAGTAATTTAAAAACCCTAAAATTAAGGCCATATATGTCCAGTTCTAATGGTTAATAAAGCACAGTCCGTGTCATGACACAGCATCGGGGCTGATAGCAGCAATGTTATGAAATAGAGCAGTGAACTTTGATTTAGTTGTTCATAGAACTATCTAGTGTTCAGTTATATTTTCATATTTGATATTGTTATAATGTCCATTACATTTTATTATAAATTTTGAAAAGTTGGAATTCAGCACTGTTATAAATGAGTATTCCAGTTGAATGAAGTGGCAGCCAAGCTTGGCTTGAGAGCTTCCCTGGCAGAGTGCTCTGCCCAGATGGCACTGGCCTTTCCAAGGCAGGAGACAACTGGGTTATAAATGAAGAATTGGCAGATAGAGTAGCGTGTCACCAAGGCTCTCCTGCTGCAGAAGTGATACAGCTTCCAATTCAGTGTCTTTGCTCTGGAAAGGAAAATAAGATTCAGATGTGATTTCTCACGGTTGCCAAGAAGGCCTTCAGGAAGTCTGTCAAATGAGGCCTGCCACAGCTCTTGTCTTCCACTAGTCCTGGCTCTGCTGCCCGGGACCTGGCAGGGATGATGACCCATTGCCATTTGTCTTCTTACTTACTTCACCCAGCAAATAATATCAACATGCCTTTCTGGCTTTAGGTAGAAACTTTAATTAAAATGTTGATATTATCAGTCATCCAAACAAAGGTCTAGGTGATTCAGAACAGAAATGGCTTCCCTCCTCACTCTTGAACATTTTTGGCTAGTGTTTTTGGTCTTTCAGATCAGTAGACATTAAAACATAGAGTAACTGTTGGCATACAGTTTGCTTCTCAAGCTAGTTTCTTAGTCTGTGTATTCATCTAGTATATCATGGTGTTTGGGTATGTGAATACATCTTGGGATGAGTAAATCAAGCTGATCTCCATTGCCACTATCACAGACTTTTTGTGATGAGGACATTTTAAATTCTTTTATAGCTTCTTCACATGTATGTTGTCTGCAGTAGCTGTCATACTGTGCAGTGTCCGCTGAAACTTTGTTTCTGGCTTACCTGGACTTTGTCTCCCCTGATCAGCATCCTCCCATTGCTGTGTCCCTCCAGCCCCTGGTGACTGCCATCTTGTACATTAGTTCAACAGTTGTAGGCTTCGTATGGGTGACTGGTTTACTTTACCTAGTGGTTTTCCAGGTTCACCCATGCTGTCACTATGATATGATTTCATTTCTTCTTTTTCTTTTACCGAAAGTGTCCCATTGCTCATATGTTTTGTTTTCTTTTTGCACCTGTCCATCTCAGGAGGTTTCCATTTTGCAACTATTATGAACACTTGCAATATATAGGAAACACTTATGTTTCTCCAATATTTTCTCAGTTTCTTTGGCTATACACTAAGTAGTGGGGTTGCTGGGCCACAGGGTGATTTGTAGTTTTTTTGAGAATTAAAAAGTTTTGTAATGTGTTGACTAGCGTACATTCCCACCAGTGTTCAAGAATTCCATCTTCTCACATTTTAGCAGCAGTTAGCTGTTATGTTTTTGGTGGACATTCTACGAGGCTCAATGTGGTTTTACTTTGCATTTCGTTGGTGTTAGTGATGTTGAAATTTATTTAAAAAAATAGTTATTGGTTATTCTTAGGCTTTTTGAGAAGTGTTGATGGAAAAATGGTTTTAGGTGGTGGTTCACTTTCTGGTGTGTTTTGGATACCAGCTCCTTTCCAGATGCGGTGTACAACCCTTTCTCTCACTGAGTCTGTTGGGAAGTAGGTATGATGAGGCTTCCCTTTGGTGTGTGCTGTTAGAGACACAAGGGTTAGCAGCAGGCACCAAGGAGAGTGCCAGGCAGGCCCAAGAGCTGAGTGACTATGAGCAGGTACTGTTATAACCACCATTTCCTGTGCTTCAAACCATGATGTATATTATGATTTTAAGTTGCCTAGCAGTCTGTTACATGAAGCTCAGGATATAGAGAAATACAAAAGAAATAAATGCATGATACTCCCATCTAGAGATGCCAATTTTAGCTGCTTAAGTGATTTACCATTGCACACATGATCTATGACCTAGCACATATGTTCTGTAATATACTTTAGCTTGATATGGTGGCAGTGTGAAAGACTCCTCATGCTCAGTGTTTGTCTCTTGATTCCAATGACTACCTCTTGGAGACCAGTAACCCTATTGGATGTGGGTATACTTTTGAGCTTTCATTGTTGTAAACAGTGACCCACATGAAAAGCTATTTTTTTTTTTCCTGTGCTAGGTTCATTAGCCTTGACTCTCATTGCAGGGTACACTTTCTTTCTGCTAGGCCACAGCAAGGCTTAAGGTGGGAATTTATAGAAGCTTTGAAAAGCTGCCAAGCACTGCCCTGTCAGCAGCAGTGACAAGAGTGCCTTCCCAGGCTGCCCTGCAATTGCTAGTACCTGTGAGAGGTTCTCTTTCCCTCCCCAATACACAGTGTGGTTTCTCTTGGTATGCCTTGCTTGGGGCTGGGGCTGGGGCTGGTAAACCGAGACAAGACTGAGACACTCTCAGTTCCCTGTGGTGGACTTGTGGCTGAGGATGTGAAAGGAGAGCAGCCCTGGGAAGTAGAGTTCGAAGCTGGAAATCTTCAGTGCTTCTTACAGCCTGGCACGTGTAACCAGCTGTGAGGCACTTTGTACAGCGGAGCTCCAGAGCTCCAGCTGAAAGGCTTGCAGTTTCCTGCAGAGGGAAGAAGGCTGGGCTTCTGGGCTTTTTGGAGTGAGGTTTTTATTCCTGGCTTAGTGTGGAAAGCCTTCCAGAGAACCTTAGTCTGCAGCATTGTAGTGGGCCAGCTGATTGAGGAAGTTAAAGTGAGGCGGCTCTAGAGAGGGATCTGTACTCTTCACCAGTGGCCTGTATAAGTCTGTGGATGTGAAGAATTGAGGTGCTCGTGAGTGTTTGCTAGTGGAGTTATGCAACTTCCAACTGTAGATAGTGCTGTCTCCTCATTGGGAGGGGGAGGGTGGTTTGGATGGTGGACAGAGAAGACAACAATTCTGTTTCTGTGAATTCCCAAAACTAGTTGTAGTGGTTTGAATGAGAACATCATCCCTCATTAGCACATATGTTTAAATACACAGTCCTTAGTTGGTGGAACTGTTTGGGAAGGATTATGGGGTGTGGCCTTGTTGGAGGAGGTGGGTCACTGGGGTAGACATTGAGGTTTCCAAAAACTTGGCTGGTGTGGTGACTCACACCTTTAATCCTGGCACTTGGGAGGCAAAGGTAGGTAGAGCTCTGAGTTTGAGGCCAGCCTGCTCCACAGACAGAATTCCAGGACAGCCAGGGCTCCACAGAGAAACTCTGTCTTAAAACAAACAACTCCCCCCCCCCCAAACAACAACAAACAGAAACCTTGCACCATTCCAAGTGTGTTCCCTTTCTTTCTTCTTGTGGATCAAGATCCGAGCTCTCATCTGTTCTGCTGGCATCCATTAGTTCCAGCATCATGGACTCTAACCCTCTGAAATTAAGTTCCACTTAAATCCTTTCCTTTCCAAGTTAGGTTTTGGTGTTTGTTACAGCAGTTTAAAAGTGACCAAGACACTGATTATGACTACTAAAATGTTTCTAAGTTAAATGCACATAGTTAAAACATTTTCTTTTTTCTTTTTTTTTTTTTCTTTTTTTTTTTTTTTTTTTTTTTTTTTTTTTTTTTTTTTTTTTTTGATGCTTGCACTAGTCAGTGTTATAACCTCAGCCAGCTTCTGGTTTCCTGTGTCTGGGGATCCGAGGAGAGCTGGAGACAGTGCTAGAGTATTGAGTGACAGGTGCCCAGCATGCATGTGCATTTTTGGCGGAATTTAAAGACTGTGTGTTGGTTCTAGAGTCCGGACATCTCCTCCTTATTTGTCTTTTCTGTGTCTCAGTGGGAGCTTTGAATGTCATTAGATTGTGGCCATGCACAGAGTAACCTAAAATTACCTGAGAATTGCCAATGAGGAATTACCTAGATTAGGTTGGCCTGGAATGTGTCTGTGGGGAATTAATATGTATTATTAATTGGGAGAGCCATCCTGAGTGTGCACCCTGAACTCTAGGACGAAGAAAGCTAGCAGCCTAAGCAGTAAGTGAGTGACACTCCATTTGTTTCTCTCATGACTGTTATGTGGCTAGCTGCTTGGTTTGCTGCCTTGACTTCCCAAAGTGATGACTATAACCTGTAAGCCAAATAAGCTCTTCTTCCCTGTCTTAGTATTGTATTGCTGTTAAGAGATACCGTAACCATGCCAACTCTTATAAAGGAAACATTTAACTGGGGCTGGCTTAGGGTTTCAGGGGTTTAGCCCATTATCGTCATGGAAGGAAGAAGCATGGCAGCATGCTGGCAGATGTGGTGCTGGAGAAGGGCTGAGAGTTCTGTATCTGCAGATGGCAGGAAGAGAGAGTCATTGGGCCTGGCTTAGAATTTTTTTTAATATTTATTTTTATTTTATGTGAATTGGTGTTCTTCCTGCATGTGTAACTGTGTAAGGGTGTCAGATCTTGGAATCACAGACAGTTGTTAGCTGCCATGTGGGTGCTGGGAATTGAACTCAGGTCCTCTGGAAGAACAGTGAGTGCTCTTAACCGCTGAGTCATCTCTCCAGCCCCAGCTCAGACTTTTGAAAGCTCAGTGCCCACATCACAGTGACACACTTCCTCCTACAAGGCCACACCTCCTAATAGAGCCGCTTCCTGATGACCAAGCTTTCAATCTGTGAACTTGTAAGGGCTGCTCTGATTCAAACCACCACTTCCCCTAAGTTGCTTTTCTGAGAGTAAGCAGCTCTCGGGCTGCTGCTGGTCCTGGCTTCTCAGTAATAAAATGTTAAGTGGAAAGGGGCTGGAGAGTAGGGGGCTCAGTGGTTAAGAGCATGTTGCTCTTGCAGAGGACCCAGGTCTGTTTCCCAGCATCCACATGGCAGCTTCCAACCACTGGGCACTCCAGTTCCAGGGGCTCTGACATTCTTTTCTGACCTCCTGGGGCACTATGCATGTGGTATACAGACGTACACTGAGGTCACACCCACAAACAATTACAGTGAGGAGGTTGAGTGAAGAGCCACTGTGCAGTGCTGTACTTTGTTTCCTGCTTGTCCTGAGTGCCTGTTGTCTTAGCTTTCAAGAGTCCACACTGATGAGGATATTCAGAGTAAACACAGCAGCTGGTTGTGTGACAAACTTTTTGCGGAGCAATACAACATATACAGGTGTTTACTCATTTCCAAAGTCCAATTTGATGAACCAGTGAATTTATTGGGGTTACTTATTGGAGCAGAAATGACTCGAAGAATGCCCTGTCACCAAACCTACCCTGCTATGGAGATCTAGAGCACACTGCACAGCTTGCAGGCAGACAGCCCAGCAGGTTGGAGAAAGTAATTACTTTCCAGGTAGTTAAAACAGCTCAGTTGGTCTCTACTTCTGTGCTGCCTGGTTGGTCTTTGAGTCTTTGCAGCTTGTCTGAGAGTGTCACTGCCTGCTTTACTGCTAACATAGTGTAGTGAATGTGGTCAGTTTCAGGGACTTCCTGGAGCTATTTTGAATAGTTTACGTCCTGTCTTAATTGAGCTTTCCTGCAGGATGGAGTGTTTGACTTCTGAGAACATCTGTTGTTTCACCTCCTTGTAAACATCCTATTTAAAATACTCTGCTGTTTTATCTTTTCTCTATGTCTGGTGCCTTAACAAATTTCCTAAAGAGAAAGCTACGACATTACATGAGCCAATGGACAGAGTCCTGATGATGGCCAGAGTTAGGACAGAAGACAGTGGGGAGCAAGGAGTGGCAGAGGCTTCTGGGAGTAGACAGGTGCTAGGTAAGGCCCAAGGACTGAACTTCTCCAGTGATCGATCTTTACCGTAGAAAACTACGTGAAGGAGAAGGAGGAGAGCTCACTGCAAGGTGGCGCATGTGACTTGTGTAGAGGGCCTGGAGTGGAACTGAGTCTGTTGGAGGTGAGTGAGTGAGTTTGGGAGAGGCTGAGGGAGATGAGCCCCGAGTGGGCCTCTCTGTTCCGTTTGCATGGTTCTTGCTGCAGGTACATTGATCTGGCCTCTGCCACAGATCCAGTTGTCTTCTAGAATCCGCACTGAGGCCTTTGGCAGGCAGGGTATTGTTCTGTCTGTGGATGAGCCTGAGGCACAGAGGCACTAGGCATGCCAAGGCTATGCTTTTCTTTAGAGACTCATGCCTCTTCTAAGGACCAGGACAGGGGTGGTTTTTATTCCAATTGTGGGGCTGCAGATGCTGGGATATGGTCCACACTCAGGCTTGCTGTTGCTACCTGTGAGGAGCCATACTCGTGGCCCCTTTAGTGTTGAGCTCTTGGTCTTCTGTTCTTGCTGCTAGGTGACCCTTGAGCTGCTGACATGTTCTGTTTTGGAGGTCTGTCCCTGGAGAGTGTGCATAATGTGTAACGTCCCATTCAGTGGCCTCCTCTCCCCACTGTCTCCCTGCCTCCTCATTGTGCTGACTTGTAGTGGGATGGCTCACATGGTCCCTGCCCAGTGTTCTCCTGGCCTGGCACCTGTCACTTGTGATGCTTTCCTGCCTGCCTGCCTGCCTGCCTGTGACCCAGGGAGCTGTGTCAGGTTGGATGTATCTGAGAGTTGGCCTTAGTGGACTGGTCTCTGAAGAGCATCACTTGACTTTTCTGCTCTTGGACTTTGAGTTCTAGTAGTGTCCACATGCTGGCAATGTCCATAATGGTAAAGGACTTATTTCTATGAGTCACTTGTAACCTGTGCTAGGAGTTGTGGCATTAGTGCCTAGAAACTGAGACATGGAGAGGTCGGGAACAGAGCTATGGTGCCTTCTTGTTGTTATGCTTAGAGAAAGAAGCCTGTCTTCTCTCATCTGCAGACTGTCTCCAGTCCACTCCTCCCTTCCTGCTGGGACTTTTAGGCTGTCTGTCTGTCTGTGGCTCTTTGAATGTGTGCCATTGCTTGGGATCACTAAGTAGACATTTGTTGAACTAGCAAGAACTCAACCAAGTGTCCACCCAAGGCGTCTTGTGAAACCCCTAGGGACCATGTCGTGTCCAATCAGAGAACTTGGGATACTTGTCAGAGACCTTGGGCGGTCTTTAGGGTGCTGTCCCGGACAAATGGTAGGGCGCTCACTGGCATGCTGTGTAGGCTACCTCAGTTTCTCCCCTCTTCTCTCCTCATACACCCTTTTATTTCATCCTTACACTACAGATGTTTTGTTTCATCCTTTCAAAGCCTTGCTGCATAAATTGTTATAGATCAAATGTAATGGGAGAAGCAGCCTTTGTGTCGGTGTCAGATGGTTTATGTGAACTCTGACTCCTCTCCAGTGGGCGCTGTCAGCCCTGACATATGGCGATCAGTGTGAGAGGACAGATGGCTGGTAGATGGCTTTGTGCCACTTGCTGGCTGGTCCTGACTCCTGGTTTTAGTGCTGGTGTTCCCTGTGGTAGAGCTCAGTGGAAGGATGCCCAGGCCCTAGAGACGCTGAGGTCTTACAGACTTAGATGTGGTGGGAGTTTCAGAGTTGGAGGCCCTGGCTTAGTTAGGAATTTTAATGCATGTTTCTGCAGTTCTAGGAGAAGAGAGACTGAGGAGGGCCCAGGCAGTAGGACTTGTGATCCTTTTCCTCTGGCCTATGTGCTTCTGCTCTGGGGGTGATGAATGTCTAGAGCTGTTTCAGGTCCTGTGCAGCTCAAGATGCTCCTTCAGTCTCCACCATGGGAGGCATCGAGGAATCTTGGGAAGGCTGGTATGCAAAGTGGAGAAGTCCACAGGGAGCTCTGTACTGCCAGCCTTGTCTCCCCCTTGCAAGGAGCCTAACTGAGCTCAGTTGGTGTCCAGGGGACAGGCAGGTGGGCAGTTAGTGGCTTATTTGGAGTGGGTCCTGTGGGGATATCTGTGTCTGCTGAGACGGGGCAAGGATGTACCTCTGAGCCTCCAGGTGGGAATGCAGACCTCAGGTCAGGCTGTGGCTATCATGCTAAGTAATTCTGCTGCTGTGCTAGGTGGCTTGTCTGGACTGGCTCATTTGACCATGTGGCTCTGGGAACCTTCCTGGTAAGCCTTTTCCGGTCTCGGACAGTGCCACTGCATCTGAGTAGGTAAAGAAGCAGGCGTTGGTGTGTGAAGTGTGCTTTATCCTGCTACGTTAGGTCATGTGAGTGTTTGTTCAGGGCCATTCAGGGTTGGCTAAACAGTAGGAAAATGCTTTACTGAGAATTTGTGCTTTTTATTTTCTCTCCAGTCTTTGTGGAAAATGCAACAGTGACAGCCATGACAGATAGGTGACTGTGGAATGAAGCTTGATGTACAGGCATGGCTGAGAGCCCTGGGATAGAGTGACTGCTGTTTGTATGTGTGGGAATCCTGCAGCAGTTACTCACAGTCACCTTTCACCTCCGTCCCTCTGTCTATTCCCTATTCCATTTTGTATCATGTCCCCATATTCCCCCATGCTGGGGATGGAACCCAGAGCTTGGCACAGGCTAGGTAGACGCTGTCACAGACTTAGGTCCTCAGCCCCTCCTACCTTTTCTAAGCCTAGTAAAACAGGTTTCTTTTTGATTACCCTTAGTCATCATCTTTCTGTTTTCCTTTGAAAACAAATCCTGCAAACCCTGCTGGGCCATTGTCTGGTTGGATGGGGAAAGCCCTCTCTTTTCTTGACAGCCACTTGTCCTGCATCTGTTTGTCCCCAATGTCCTTTGTGTTTCAGGAACCAGCAGAGGACAGGCTCCCATTGAGTAAGTAAAACAGGTGTAGACTGAGTATGTGTTAGAAATAACTTTACCCAGGACATGTATGTCTGCCTAAATTTACAATTGTCTAATTGATATTTTCTCTTGTAGTTAGGGACCCTAACTGCTCCTTGTACCATGGTACAGCATTGCTGTGGCCTGTACGATTGTACTCTGCTAGGGAATGGCGGGGTCACTCTCCTTTTGTAGAGGCTCACAGGTGAGGGAGGCTCATACCCTCGTGGGCTTCAGTGTGGGGGAGCCCTACAGAGACTCTGAGGTCTTGGAAAGTCCTGATAGGTTTGTTTAGTATTTAGAGTTGGCCAAGTCACCTGTTGACTGTTGAGCCTGGGTTTGCTGAGGGACATGGATGGTGTGTGTTACCCAGCTGGGGAGAGTACCGCTACCTTCACAGGAACACAGCAGAGCGGGAGACATGCTTCTCCCCAGTTAGGGTTCCACAGAACTAGGCCCACCTGGCCACCCACTGTGAGTTGTAGGGGCGTGAACTGTGCCCCTCTCAGGAGGGGGAGGGCTGCTGTGCTGGACCTGCTAGGATTGCTCACTGCCTACTGGCTGGAGAATGGCAGCTTTCATTTTTCATCTCAAGAGCCTGGGGTGGTGAGCGGATGCTAGAGCGCTTCCCGGCCTGTTCCTCTTGGAATGTTTCTTACATTAGAAACTTGAGCAGTGGGCTGCAGGATGCTGTACCAAACACCTTGGGCCTTTGTATCTGTCCAGTACTGACGTTTTGCATTTGTCTTATCTCTGTGAGTTTCTACACATCAGTTTACATTTTATTTTGCTAAACTTTTAAGCTACATTATAGACCTGGTGATACTTGTAACTATTTCAGCGCATGTGTTAAAATATGAATGCCAGCTTTCTCAGCTTCCCAAGACACGTAGTGTGGTAGTCTGTCACTTCATGTTTAGTCCATGGTCAGATGTGCACCGTGTTCTCAAAGTACATGCAGCGTTCCTGAAGGATATGAATAGAGGTCATGTATCATTTACTTTGTCATGCCTCTTGAGTCTTTTAACAAAGAATTGTTTCTTCACCTTTATTATATATGGCTTGGGATCTCTAATTTTATTTGTTCTTTGCAGTTTCATGCATAAATACAGTGTCCTTTGGCTGTGCTCCGCATTGCCCTCTCTTAGCTCTTTCCCCTCCCTCTGGACCCTTCTTCTCAGCAAGTCCGTGTCCATCCTTCCTGTCTTCCCTGTGGCCACTGTGTTGAACCAGGGCTGCCTGCACTGTGTAGGTGGAGAGTTATGTGAGCAAGGGTGACCTACACTGGACACGGACCAAGCCTCAGGGGAGCCTCACTTGCTCTCCCCTGGCAGCCTCCTCTCCTCCATGGTGGAACGCTGGTGCTGTGAATTCATGGATGCAGACAGTGTTTCATAGCACCCCTTCCCATCCTTTGGCCTCAGGTTCCTTCCTCCTCCCCTTCTGCAGTGTCCCTGAGCCTGGGGGCCAAGCCCTCAGTCATCATTCATTCTTAGCACTTGCCATGAGTCTCCATGTTAGTGGTCATCACTGTGCATGTGACTTCACTGTCTATGGGCACAGACAAATACTTAGAGGGCAGTTTGATACCATGTCCCTAAAGCAAGACGACAGCACAAGTAGGGCGTGTGTTTTCCTTCTCCACTCTCTTCAGCTGTGACCATCTCACCATAGCTTTGGACCAGGTTTCCAGTACCAGGCACATTCCCCCGTGGAAGAGGCTAACACCCAGGCAGGAAATAGTAGCTCACTGCTGTGCCAGCAGGGCGGTATTCTGGCTTCAATGTCTACTTGAGAGAGACTGTTGATAGTTTCTCCATCAGCAGACTGGATAGTTTCTTCTGTGTCAGCTAGGCAGGAGCAGGGACACTTGTGGTATAGTCCCAGCTTCATTTCTCGGTCATTTATTTTTGTTTGTCTTTTGGACACAGTCCTACTGTCCAGGCCATGTTGGCCTCCACTTGAGATGCTTCTGCCTTACCTCTCCCCACCCCCTTGCAGGTATTCACATTATAGTTGTATGTCATTATGTCTGGTTAGAGGTCCTGGTTGTTGTTTGGTTCTAATTAAATAATTTTGGCAAGAATTTCTGCATGAAGGTGTTTCTGATTTTCTATACCATTTGTGAGAGGGCACTTAGTGTCTGCCCCTTTGTCTCTGGGTTTGCTGAGTTAGCTCTCAGGGATTCTCTTGTGCAGGAGACTTTCCTTGGGTACCTTACAAGTCATCTTAGTAATGCTTTACTACCCACACCATTCCTGCCTCCACACCTTCAGGTGATTGTCTGGCCCTGCTGGCCACCTCTGCTCGATTCACTTTCCACTTTGGTAGTTGCTGTGTGATATCAGGCCCTTGGGTATAAGGCTGCCCTTAGGATAATAAGTTCTGGTCAGTACTTGTACAGTACAACAGACATTTGTGAGTGGAGCTGGTGACATCTGGTCTAGAGGGTTGTGCAGGAGAGGACAAAATACTCCCTTACTTCCAGAACCAACTACACACTTATCCACTCTGACCTCTGTGTTACTTTTTTCTTTTATGCAAAGTTTTTCTATTATCAGAGGAAAATTAGTCTGCCCTAGACTGAAGCTCTGAGCTCAGTATTTATTATACACATGGACTTCAGGTGTAAGAGGAAAAGGTTAATGAACAAGAAGGAACAGATAGAGGGCAGACATCTGTTGTAGGTGTGAGAGAATTTGGACATTCAGAAGCAGAGACAGGATGCACCTGTCATGATGCGCACAGGCAGCCAGTGCAGGTCACTGCTGCTCTTCTTGTCTCAGGACCAGGCTGCTGTGGAGCTTGTGTAGAGAGGCGGGGCCTGAAGGGCAGAGCTGTGATCTTGTGCCCATGTCTGCTGTGTGCGTTCCCAGAGCTTCTCTGTTTGGAGTTGCTTACCTGCTCCCACAGACAGTGGTGGCTATGCTGTTATGCCTTGACTTGTGGGTTCAGCTGTGTGGTTGTTTGAATGAGAATCTTCTCCTCTCCCTACTACCATAGGCTCTTGTATTTGAATGTTGGTCACAGGAGACATGGCCTGATGGTGGAGGTATATCACTGGGGGTGGGCTTTGATGTTTCACTAGCCAATGCAATTCCCAGTATGCATGCGCTCGTGCGTGCGCGCTCTCCCTCCCTCTGTCCATCCATCTGTCTGTCTGTCTGTGCCTGCCTGCCTGCCTGATGCCATGTTTCCCCACCAAGATCGTTAGGGCATCACCCTCTGAAACTGTAAGCAAGAATCCAGTTAAATGCTTTCTTTTATAGGTTGCCCTGGTTGCGATGTCTCTTCAAAGTAATAATAAAGTAGCTAAGATAAATTGTATAGTGTAGTTGTACACTTTAGTTATTCTTTGAGATGGAGCTGCTCTGTGTCCAGGCTGCCTGAGACTTAGTCTCCCGAGTGCTGCATTACAGATGTGTACACCAATGCTTCATTGTAATTTTTAGTAAGCAAGTTACAGATGATTTAAATACCCTGGACTACAGTTTTGAACGGAATTTACCTAAGGCAGTTAGACTGTGTTAGTTTCCAGTGTTGCCCTGTCACTTTGCTGTGGTGTGTAAGCTAGCCAGTGTGTGCAGGGTTTGTTTCATAGATGAGAATCTGGAACACGGTGCACCCTGGCAGCTTCCGGAGTGAGAACAGTTTAACCTGGCTGCGTTTGTTCTCTGTTGTCTCCTGCTGACTATGCAGCTACTAAGAACTAAGGCTGTGCAATAGTTTTGTGGCCTCTGTGTGTGTGTGTGTGTGTGTGTGTGTGTGTGTGAGAGAGAGAGGGGGGGGGAAGCAAGGCAGCTTTGAACTGGGAGATCTGTAGGAAGAGTTTGGAATTGTCTCAGTTTCTCCCTGTGAAGCACAGACCTGGGATCATACTTCCTTCCACTCAGCATCCAGTAGGCATTTTAGCTTGGAGCTGGCCCTCAAGCAGGAGGGGTCCTAGGAAGAGGTTCAGGAGGTCACAGGTTCAGTGACCTCAGTGCAGCTTGGACACTTGTATTCTGAGAAACTGGTGTTTTCCAGGTAGCAATGGTCAGCTTGCACCCAGTTGTGAAGAAACTTCTTGATCTGGATCTTGGCCACAGAGTGGCAGCTGAATGATGGATGGAAAGCAGTCAGAGAGGAAGACACAAAAGAAAGTGTCCGGTAGGGGTCTCTGGCTAGAAGGTAGCCATAAAGGTCCCTTAAAAGGTGGAAGGGGCAAAGCTGTTCTTGCACAGCACCCTGCCCTGCCCTGCTCTACCCTGGGGTGGGAAAGCTGTGCCCCTGTGTGTTGGGAAGGTCCCTGTGGAAGTTCCTGAAGCAGTGGTTATTGGAAGGAGCTTGGCATTGTTAAAAGGAGAGATAACCAGAGGGACAGCTGTGTGACTGCAGTGTCTGTAGCCTGCTTTCCAGAATGATACCTGGACGTTATCTCCAGTGCTGCCTCCCACCCTGTAAGTGGAGCCAGGAACATCTGTAGAGCTAGGAGAGGGACCAGTGTGTCAGTGGGACAGTCCTGCTAAATGTTAGGCAGAATGTTTGTCTCTTACCTTGGTTGGTGAGCTTAATCCTGAAGATACTAGGAAGGAAAGGAAGGGGCTGTAACTATTGTGCCAACCAGTGACCTTGGCAGCATCAAGAACAGGACTCCAGGGAGGGTTTTAGTGCTAGTGGGTTTGCAGTAGCCAAGTAAGGGAAGTTCAGCCTGTGTCTGACACTAAACATGCCCTCCTTCTCTCCCTCCCCCTCCCTCCTTCGTGTGTGTGTGTGTGTGTGTGTGTGTGTGTGTGTGTGTGTGTGTGTGTGTGTGTGTGTGTATGGGTTGTGTTTCTGGACTGTGGCTGCTTTAGCACCTGTGTGACTTAAGCCATAAATACCAGTGCAGGTAGGGTGTTTTCAGGTCATGCTCTTAGCCGGTTGGCCTTCTCTGTGCCTTTTGGACCTTGTGCTGCTTTCTGTGTTGTGTCCAGGGCTTTTAGCTGTACTAAGTACAGTCTCCATCTTTTCTGTTGCTTCTCACAGATGTGTCTTGCTCATACTTCATTTTTCATGTGGTATTGGTAATCCCAGTGTATTGCCCTAGCTCTGACAGACAAGCACTGCACCGCTGAGCCACATGCTCAGCACCCTGTGGTTCAATCCTGTGACAGTAATCGGCTTGTGTGAGCAGTCATGTGAGTGGGAGGGGCTTTACTGTGGCAGTTTGCTGAGTGGCAGGCAGGGAGAGCTGGAGGGCTCTCTAGCAGAGCCTTGGCTGGAGCCTCCTGCTCTGTCCTTCCCTTACCATAGCTGAGCCCTGGGGGATTGCCCTTTGAGGCGGATTACCATCTCCCCTTGCTCTCTGTGCCCTGTGAGTCCAGGGACATCTCAAGCTGATCTGCTGTTAGGATCCAGGGTAGAACCTGCTTCTGCTTAGAGAGGGTCAGCATGCTGTTCAGCTGTGGGATTCTCCAGGGCCCATCTGCTTCCCTCCAGCAGTCTTTTAAAGGCCCCTCCCTTGCCCCCTCCCTTCCACTCATTTAAAGCTTTTAGCTTCTCACTTGAGTGTGCTGTGGGGGAAAGGAGAGGGGTTTTGCAGTGTATCTTGAGAAGCTTCTCCAAGCCTGGGGTTTGTAGTTGTGTGGTTTTGATGTTAATGTGGTGTTGTCATTGTCTTTTAGACCTGTGGCTGCTGTCATTTCCTTTTTAGCTCAGGTGTCAGGTAGGTCCTGCTGTGGATGCTTCAGGTACTAGTGGTAGGCAGGCAGTGCTTTGCCAAGTGGGGTGAGGGGCTAGGGCAGGCTGTGTGGGGTGCCTGTGTAGAACTGCACCCCACTCTCATCTGGCTGGGTGTATGCTCTTAAGGGCAAAGTCCAAATAGTCTGGGTCAGAGCTTATTTCTGCTGGTCTACTTTGGGAGTTCCGGACTGCACACATCGGTGTGACATTTATCCACAGCTAGTTGACTTCACTCTTCCCTGACGGAGCTGCCACTGTCCCAGCTGTGCTTTATGAAGGTCTCTCCTAGGCTGGGCAAGGCTGTGCTTACAGTAGTGTGTAAATGCCTGTCCTTCCATCTGTCTGTTCCTGTGCTCTCAACTGTCTGTTCTGCTCTCTGTAGGCCTTCCTGGAAGTGACCAACGATAATTGATTGTGTCTCCATGAATACGTGTCCCCGTCAGTGTGTTTGCATGTTGTCGATATATAGAGCACAGCCTAGTAAGATCTGATTCTGATCTGAAGGGCGTGGTAGGTGAAAGTGCTGTAACTGCTAGAACCTGTATGAAGCTCTGTCTTTATCACCAGGAGCAGGAGGTGGAATTAAGTTCAAAATCTGCAGAAGCCAAGAAGATGAGGAGCCAGGGCTGGATTTTCCTGTCTCAACAGTATGGACCATTTGCATTAAACTTAAATAGCACCACTTACTTAAGACTCCTTGCCATCCTTGTTCTGAAGTCTCAGATTCCATTTGACAGTATGATAAGGCAAGAATACATTTTTAAACTTTGCAAGCGGCACTCCAGAAATATCTGCCAAGAATCATGATTTTGTGTGTGCCCATGGGTACATGTGCTTGTGAATTATAGCTTCCTTATAAACTCTTTGTAGTGGAACTGATGTAAGGTGTTGGGGGAAGCCTGGGATCAGTCTCCTGCAACAGTATTTCATTCCTATTGACATGGGGAGGAGGAGACACCTTTTCCAGGCACTTTCTGGGTGTAGCCACCTAGGGATGTCATGTATGAGTCACCCTACCCTGCTTTGCTTTTGGGTCAATATTGCAGGGTGGGTCATGTCAGTTTTGGTGGCCTGTGATGTTTGTGCTCTTGTGGCCAGAATCTGCTCTGATTCTGAGGAGACAGTTGGGGATGGGTGTGGGGAGCAGTTGGTGGAATTCGGATATCAGCAAGTGAAGGGTCTATATGGGCTCTGTTTGTATTTAGTGCTGGTGCTGAGTCTTCGGAGTTCTAACTTAGATGCTGTCCAGGCTGTTAGCTCCTTACATGGCTCCATCTCTTTCCTCTGGCTCGCTGGCCATGTGCTTGGCTTGTGATTGGTAGTCTTTAGGCACTGTCCTCCTTGAAGACTACGCCTACCTGCTGCTGTGGGCTCCACTGATAATTCCTAATAAATGTGTGGTTCAAGAGTAGCTATGCCATTCCCTGTAAGCCCCGGCTCCCTTTGCTTGCATTAGGGAGCTTTCTCCTTTAGTGGTATTTTCTTGTTATTAGGATTTCCAGCCCCTTGAGGCCTTCAGGCTGCAAATGCCTTCAATTTCTGCCCATAGCATCTTGATGGCTTCCCACCTAGAGACTGTGAACCACATTCAGGCAGCAAGCTGCTTCTGCACATAGATTAGAACACTGTGAGCTGTGCTGATCAAACTACCGATTCTGGAGAACAGTTGTAAAAGTGTGTGGTTTCTCAGGCACCCAGAGAGGACACAGTGTAGAGGCTTGGTGACTCCACCGGGGTGTTTGTCCTCTTCTGCCTCAGCCTGTCACCTGCTCAGGGTACAGTGGGGCTCCCTGGGAAGGAATGTCTCCCTCACAACGCATTTGCATGCATTTAGACATTTTTTTTCCTTCTCTTTTCTTCTGAGGTTTCTGTGAAGCCTTCTGCCAGCAGTTTATAATTAGTGTGTTTTTGGATTTGGGGTGCAAGGGGATCTTTGTTTGCTAAGGAGTGTGACAGTGCTTCTCAGAATCACCTTTATTTTAGGAGGAGATGTGGTACTAAAGTGCTCTTGATCTGGACACCTGTGCTTCTGAAAGTCTTGTTTGTGTCTGGAGGCAGAAGATGTCCCTCTTGCTGAGGGACATTGTTTATGCCTCAGTCAGAGGCTTTTCTGACCAGTTCTGCCAGCTGCAGCTAGGTGTCACTCTTGACAGCAGCTCTTGACAGTCTTTCCCATTTGAAGAACCTAGTTAGAGGCTTGTTGGCACTCTCAAGGCTCCTGGAAGTGATGGGCCACAGCCTGACACCCTGTGTGTGTGTGTGTGTGTGTGTGTGTGTGTGTGTGTGTGCCTGCAGGATGAAGACTCCTCCAGGGAACTGCAGTGAAGAGAAGTCTAACTCAGTAGCCTAGTTAGAGAAATAAAGGAGATCAGAAGACTGTGTCCTGATGGGAAAGTGCTGGGTCCATCGGCTTCTAGCAGCTGCGCTCTCTGGCTTCTGTTTGTCCTCCTGTTCTTTTTTATTGAAACGTTGTTACCTTTTGGTCAGAAGTACTGTATTTGGGACTCAGGTGACCAGGCACATTCATGCCTGCTCACAGGAGCACCTTGATGGTGTCAGCTTGCCAGGCAGATACTGTGGACAGTTTAGCGCCACATTCTTCCTCTTTCAGACCTTTATACAAGAGCCTGACGACATTGCATTTGCTATTCGATAAAGCCTTATTTTACTAAATAAAATAAGGAATAATGCAGTTAGAGCAGTTGTAGAGGTGTGGAAGAAGTTATGGAAGGGATGAAATCTAGGCCAGATTACAGTCTTTGAAGATCAGAATGAGGAATCTGGGAGTGTGCCTGGATAAAAGGAATGCCAGAGCAGGAGGGGCAAGCAGAGCTTCCTGAAGCACATGGGAGCCTCTGGTCCAAGTGGTGGTGCCCTCCTCCTGTGTGTCTCAAAGGCCAACATGCCCTGCTAACCTGTGGTGGTACCTTCTTATCGAAGCCTGGTGAGTCCAGGCTGTGCGGTCTGTTCTGACATGTCACGGCTCTGGGGAGCGACTCTGTGCCACTGACCAGCTTAGAAGGCAGCTGTTCCAGGCCTCTTCTCTGAAGGAAGGCCTCTGGCTGGATTGCTGTTTGGGGAAGTGGTCTGTCCTCCTTGGAAAAGCACTCCTGACTGACTGCCCACGGCCTTAGGATGTGCCTCCTGGTTTGTGGCTTTCTCTTTTCATTGGTGGATTTCTTGGGGAGGAAGGTCATGACATCATGCTGAAGCCCATTGGCAGGCAGCTGCAGCCAGTCAGATGCTCCATGTAACTGGGTAGGAAAGCGCTATAGTCTTGGAATAACAGGAAACTTTCCCATTTTCACATCCTGTTGTTCTGGGGTTGTCTTGCTGTTTCTCAGCCATCATGAAGGTTAGTGGACATTGTCTCTGTCTCCTGTGGAACACCATAGCTTGAGTTTTTCGGCCTCAGAACCAGACCTTAGAGCTGAAGGACAGGTCACCATTGCAGCGTATATAGTTAAGGGAACTTCACATTTTGCATCTTTAGAAAGATGCACCTTCACCTATTGTGATCCTTGGAAATCTCGACAGGGAGATGAGCCTAGAAAGAGCCCTGTTGTGTTGGCTTTCTGTAAGTTGCAGGTGTTACAAGCCAGGATCAGACTACACCCTGTGAAAGTTCTGAGGGCTTGGCCGGAAGGGGTCAGAGGAAGGCTGGCTTGTGAGGCCAGTAGAGCTTGAGACGCTCCGTCGGTCAGTCTGTTGGTCACTTTGTGGCTTTGGGGGCTTTGTGCTGTTTTCTCTCGTGAACTTTCATCAGTGTCCCCTTTTGAACTATTTTGATCCTCAGCCTCTTTCCTAAGGAACATCTCATTCCCTGAATGGACGACCCATACATCACATCCACTCAGCCCGGTGTACATTGGCTGGGTGGTGGGAGATGCGTAGTCAGCCTCCTTAAACCTTATGCCCTAGGGTGGGCTGTACACATTGACGCCAGCTGGGATAAAATACTTGGGATTTCTGGGAGCTCAGCAAGGCTCAGCCAGGAAGGAAGATGAGTGAGACTGGGCAGGAAGGAGGTGGGGTGTGGGAAGTCAGGAAGAGGTGGAGGAGGGAGGGAGGGAGGGGGTTCCTGGCTCTGGCAGAGAGAGGCTGCGCAGGAGGAAGATGAGGACAGGCACTAGTGGCCAGTCCAGGTCCTTACCCCAGGGCAGAGGACCAAGGAGAGAAGCTATGTCACTTCGGTATGCATTTTGGCACTTAGCTTTGGGCATTTGGCATTTAGCTCTCTTTTTTTTTTTTTTTTTGTATAATTTGCACCAATTAGAGTTGTCTTACTTTTTCTAGAATACAGTACTGGATGATTTGGTTATCAAAATTATTTCTATAAGAGGTTATTTAGTGATCAGAACTGACACATAGTCTTTAGAGAGTGTTTGGAAAGAGTTGTACATGTTTTAGCATATCTGTAAGCAGGCACATGTATGTACAAAGTCCTCCAAACAAAACAATTAGATGTGTTTAACTTGATGATCTTCTGCACATTCTTTCCTAGATTTAGGTTGAGTAGTACATCTGCATAACACACACACACAGGTACACCTACGCATCTGGATTCCAGTGATCTTAACCTAGGTTAGCTCATGGGTCTTCTCTCCTGGCTCAGTTTTGTGGTGTGACTGACTCAGAGTCAGAGAGGTTAGGTGGCTCTATATCAGAGTGGGTTGCCTATAGTTCAGGTTCTTCCGAGCTCTCTGCCCAGAGGCCTTACCCTGACTCTCTCCTGGGATCCACTTTATTTCCCTGTTTCCTGTCAGCTTCTGTGTTTTCCTGTGTCTGCATGTATCTGTGTGCCTTGGATGGGGTTCATTTAATATGCCTTCCTTATGTACCAGAAGAAAACATCTTTGGCATGTCTTGTCCTAAGACTCAGTGTTGGTTTTCTGCGTGTGATTCAAGTCTCAACACTGGGAGTACTACACTAGAGTTTATTAACAGGGAAGCAGGGATACTGGAGAAACAGAAGAGAAAAAGAGAAAATCTTGTGTGAGCGCTTTCTTTATGAGGGCAGGTGGGCCCTTGTTTGCATAGCCACACTCAGAGGCGTGGCAACAGCTCTACTGCATCCCTGGTGAATGCTGGCCTTGGGAATGTTTACAATCTAAGGGGAGAGGACATCCCTCCATGTGGCTTTAGGCTTTACTGAGTTTCTTTACTGGTGGCCCCTGACTCACACCCTAGCTTTTGCCTGACCTGAGTGGAGAAGGGTGCAGAGCTAGGTTTGGCTCTCTTCCAGGGGTTTGGTGCCCCATGTGGAAATGTCTTACAAGGGAATTCCAATGGGCTCCTTTCCCAGGGACCTGCTCGGAGGTGGTGCTGCCTCTTGAGGGTTTCAGACCAAGTGTGCTGATCATGTACACCTGCATGTTGTTGGAGAGTTTCACTAATCCTGTGCCAGCATATGACATAGTACTGATTTTCTTGTTTCATTTTCTTTCAGACTTTTGATGCAAATGATTTATATCAGGGGCAGAACTTTAACAAGGTCCTCAGTTCCTTGGTGACACTAAATAAAGTGACAGCAGGTAAGAGTCTCATTAAGTGTCCTCAGGGTGAGAGTATAAAGGCGGTATAAATGTCTGGTTTTCTATCAGCAAGGTAAAATGATTATTATGCACTGAGAAGGAAGCTTCTATGGCATTGAATGCCCGTCTAGTCATTCTTTCTACTGCTGGTGCTCCCTGGGTCTGGGGTTGGGAGTGCTGGGGCAGGAATTCCTGATGCTGGTAGCTGTCAGCACTGTGGCTGTCTCCAAGCTACTCCCCAGCCGTACTTGCTATGCCCTATCTCTGAGCCCTGGGTTTACTAACACAGTAAGAGTAGGGTCTGCTGGATCAGAGCACTGGGGTGTGTCTGTGTTTTCACTAGTCCGTGGTGATGATGTAGAGAGAGCGATGGATTCACATGTCATATTCTCCATCCTTGTTTAGTATGGTCCTGCAAATGATGTTTGGTCAGTAGTGGGCTGTGCCATGGTGTCATGCACTGTGCAGTCCAGATGAACAGTAATAGGCTGTGCCAGGAATTCTCTGTGTGTATGTTGCACCTGACACATTCTTAGTGCTGTCTTCAGAAAGGGCTGGCTTATCATATGTGACATGTGACTGTTCATCTCTGCCTCCTTGCTGCTGGTATGGCACGTGGGCTCAGAGAAGGGCGCATGTGCTGTGCTGGAGACTTGAGTGCCTGGCAGTTTTTTGCTGAGCAGTTACATTGTTTTCCAGATGAAGGGAAAGTTTTACAAGCATCAATAAAATGGTTTGCAAATTGTTGAGAATTACACTAGAGAAGAACTGATTAGTTAGTCAACCCAGATTCTTCCTAAAGAGGTAATGGGGAATGAATGCATCATTTATGGGGCAAAGAATCTGTTCTTTGTCACTGTGTAAATGGCCTGTTTTGTTGTGGGCTTTTGGTGGGTCCCTCTATGCTGGCCCAGTTTTAGAGTCAGTGTATATTGTATATTGAGGGTACATGGTGTCAGGTGTCTTCTGCACTTATTTATCCATTATGTTTGCACGACCTTTTCAGACATTGGCCTAGGAAGTGACTCTGTTTGTGCTCGGCCCTCTTCACACCGGATAAAGTCTTTTGATTCCCTGGGATCCCAGTCTTCACATAGTAGGACCTCAAAATTGCTTCAGAGCCAGTACCGGAGCTTGGTAAGTCAGATGTTTTATTTTGATTCAAAGGCATTTGACTTGAGAGTCTGTAGGTGTCCCTTGTGGGATGCAGGTGGAATGTAGGCTTCTGTCCTTGCTAGGGGGCCCTTGCTTGTTTGTTTGGTTTATGTGGAAGGTTGCAACTACTCATCTAGAGAGGGTTGTGCTCTGACACTCATCCCTGGGATAACCAACCACTCATTGTGCACACGAGTATGAGAACAGTCAGTACATTTGTGCATAAGCCTATCTATACAGGCATGGTGCAGGAGCCTGCTGCCAGGAGTTGCAGAGAGGGACCCAAGTTGTGGAGCAGGCAGTGCACTGAGGGTGCACATCTCTAAGAAGTGCTCATGAGTGTGCTCAGCTGTATCCTGCTACGACTTTCCATTTTTAACATTTCTGTGAAGCCTCTCAAACTTAGTTCTCTGCATGAAACAACTCAATCCAATTAGCTCCTTGTTGAGACTCACCGTCAGCAACACTTAAAGCTTCCTTTCTGAATTAGCGTACACATAGAACTGTGGTCCTATTAAGTCTTTGTAAGGATCTGCTCATTTGGCTCACTGTAAGAGTGCTTCCATTTCTGCCTCTGCCTCTCTTGGGGATCAGCTGCTATCCAAGCAGCTGGAAAGAGGGTGTGTGTAGGCACATTCTCCACACCTCCCTTAGAATAGAAGACTGAAGGCAGCTCTTCCCTGCCTTCCACGTCTTCCTAAGCCAGGTCATTGACAGAGCCGGAAGAACCACCTGTGAGCAAAGGCTGGTGTGGGGTAGTGAGAAGGAGCGAGACATGAGCAGAGGGTGACAACGGAGTCCTTCTGCCCCAGTGCTCTTGCTGGGCGTGGTGGTGGCAGTTGGAAATTATGCCAACGCTTGCTCACACTGGTGTTATTAGTACAGTATCCATGGAAGATGCTTTAGTGCATTATATTTCTTCCTCTTGGGATTATTTTTTAAACCACTTGGTGCATCCGAGAGTGAAATGTACTTTCTCCTGTGTTAGCTTCTTTTCCTCTCGATTATACTCACTGATCAACTTTTTCTGTGTTGTCGTAAATTTCCTGATTGAAATGAAGTCTGCTGTGCAGTGAGGGATCTTCTGTTGTGTCTTTGCACCATGGAGAGGAGTCAGCACTGCGGGTTTCTGTGCCAGTCTTTTGTCTCCTTGGTGGGTGGAGGGCTAGAAAACCCTAGTATGCCCAGATGGGGCTACCTGCTGCTGTCTTGTGGGGAGGTGGCCAGGACTCCTGCTGGTTCTCATGGGTGTCAGTGACATGAGCAGAGCAGTGGTAGGCTGTGGTCGTGGGTCATTGTGTCAGCCTGTACTCACCCCAAGATGCAGGTGAATGAGATCACCTGTCTAGTGGATAGGTGTGAGGTATCTGCTCCCTAGAAATGTGAGTGCAGATTTTGCAGCTTGGCTCTTTTTGTTTCTGTGACAGTGGGGAGGCTTATCTACTCTCTTGCTGTTGTTGTTTGTTTTGTTTTTTTTTGTGTGTGTATGTGTGAAATTAAGGGGGTGGGTGGAGGGATATTGCTTGTTAGTAGATTTGTACTTGCCAGCCTGTCCAGAACCTCATCCAAGCTGGGTATGGAAGAGAGAACCCCTCCTAGGTCTCTCCCACTTGTGGGAGAACTGGAAGTGTTGTCTCTGTGCACTGAGCATCCAGGATGTGAGGTATTGTTTTCCTGTTATTGTAGCCTAATGCTTGTTAGCATCTTCAGGTAGTTGTAAGTTTGATGAAATAAATTCTTAAATACTGATGGACGGACATGTTGCTTGATGTAAGTATGTAGAGCTTTTTTGGAGATCAGTTTAGAAATATCAAAATTTAATTCTGTTCCACATGTCTGAGGACAATAAAATGGATATGTGAGTATTTTTAGAAGAGCCTTTGCAAGATAAGAGAAACACTGCATGCAGTATATAGACAAATATTGAGAATAACTTAAAAATTAGTGGTGCAAGTGTACAGTGTGGTATTATGTAGTTGAAAAAAGGTCCACAGTATAGACACTAGTTTTTAAGGTACACTGATTGCATCCAGGTAGTTAGGTGAGAGTGTGTGTGTGTGTGTGTGTGTGTGTGTGTGTGTGTGTGTGTGTGTGTGTGACTGAGAGAGACAGAAAGAGACAGAAACAGAGAGAGCGAGTGCGAGCATGGGAGAGTGCAAGCTTGTAGGGGTAGTGAATAGTACTTTCCTGGGTTGTGATCTACAGTGATGGGTACACAGGGAAGCTTTACATTTCTGTATTTAAGACACTTTCCTGCTGTTTGCTTACTTTCCAGACAGGGTCTTACATTGTAGCATTGGCTGGCCTGGAACTCACTGCAAGATCAACAGATTTCCCTGCCTGTCCCCTCCTCTGCCCCTGCCCCTCCGCCGTCACCTCGGCCGGCCTCTGGGATTAAAGGATCGTGCCACCATGCTTGTTGCTTCCGTGCAGCCTGAGTGTTTGGAGCAGTTATAATAAGGTTTTGTCTGTCTGTCCTATGAAAGCAGGCTGTACTTCACGGATGTTCTCCCCACTTCTCCCCACCCGTCTTTTAGGACATGACTGACAATAGCCACAGCCAGCTGGTAGTACGAGCCAAGTTTAATTTCCAGCAGACCAACGAAGATGAGCTCTCCTTCACGAAGGGCGACGTCATCCATGTCACACGCGTGGAGGAAGGAGGCTGGTGGGAGGGCACGCACAGTGGCAGGACCGGCTGGTTCCCCAGCAACTATGTGCGAGAGATCAAGCCAAGTGGTGAGTGGCTAAACTTGACCTTGGAAGGAGGAGCCAGAAGGCTGTGAATGTTCTAGAGTCTTGAGTGTCTCTTCTGTTGAGTGCAGGGAAATATCCTGGTCTTGGATGGCATCTTTAGGTCAGTGGGATGAAATGTAATTCTTTTCTGCACAGTAGGATGCTTGTTAGGTCTGCTAATTGTTATCTCTTGCTTTTTGAGACAAAATGTGTGGACATGTTGCCCAGGCAATCTTGGAGCCACTGGACTCCAGTGATCCTCCTGCCTCAGCCTTCTAAATAGCCAGGTCTACAGGTATGTGACCTTGTAGCCATCTGTTCATTTTTGTGGTTACCATTATGCTTTATAATTTAGTTTATGCTTTTTTATGGCCTGTACTAGGCTGTACTTTTTTTTTTTTTTTTTTTTTTAACCACTATGGGCTTATTTTTTTTTTGTCTGTCTGTCTCTGTCTCTCTCTGTCTGTCTCTCTTATCTGTCTGTCTGCCAGTTAGGTATAGGTAATGTCTGCCATTTAGCCTATGAAAATGCATTCACTCTCCCTTGTTTTTGTTATTGACACTTGGTTCATGACAGATCTTTCAGTGATGTGTACTTTTTTGAAAGTGCACAGCAGCTTTTAGCCCATTTTGTGTGTGCTTGTGTGTGCCATCTTGCTTTCCTGTTGAACTTAGTTAAGAAGTAAAAAGATGTCCTAGACAGGGTGGTTAGGGAGGGCCCCTCATGCTGTAAGTAGGGTCCCTCGGGAGTAGAGACTGGCTGTGAGAGGTAGTTGTTAGGTCTGGTTTTTTCCTAAGTCATATGGCTGTCTCTGTTCTTTCTATTTTGGATAGATGTACTGGAAGTGTTCCCTGAAATTTTTACTATTTCTCAGGGATTTTTCAGTTCACCTAGCATAAGCAACGGCACGAGGTGGGCATGTGTGTTTCAGACCTCTTGACCTGACTTCTAGGATATACTTTCAGATACATACAAAAGTTTTACTGCTGTCTCCTGACAGCATGCTGTGCAGAGTATGTCTTTCACATGGGGTGAGGTTGCTGTTGCACTTTGGGCATGGAGTGTGAGCTAGGCAAGAGGGTGCTCTAGGAAGGGCCCTTTTGTTTGTGTGTGAGTGCCAGTTCCTCACACACCCTCAGTTTTTCTGTTTGCTTTTTATTCCTGAGTATGTGTCTCTGTGCCAGTTTAATTGTATCCAGGCTTCATTGGCATCAGAGATGTATATTGGGGATTGGGAATGTGGCTCAGTGCTGGAGCATTTACCTAACCTGTATGGGCCCCTGAGTTTAATTCACAGTACACCCTCTTCAAGAGTTTTTTCCAAGAAGACAAGTTACATTCATAGTTTTGTGCTAATTTGCTTTATTTGGAAAATTTTAGATATTCTTTTTTAAAACAAGAAATACCACAGTTTTGCATGCTAGTGTTTGCTGCCTGTTTTCTGTCTGGCAGTGAGGCTGGAGTAGCTCTGGGGAACAGCACCTGCCGACAACATCCTCTTAATATGAACTGACTGGAGAAAAGCCAGTCTGGTTCTAAATGTTGGTAGTTCAGGCCCAAAGGTATGAAACATTTAAAAAAAAATTCAACTTCTTTGTAGCCAGCAATTCATGATAAAATCCTAGTGTGGCAGGTGCCTTTGGCACTGTATTTTCTAGCATTTATGTGGTATTCTATTGTGGGATGGGATTCCTTTTGTAATTTGTATCATAGTTGGTGCTTAGTTTTCTGAGAACGAAACTGCCGGTTTGAAAGCTCCTGACTGAGATCTCATGAAGACTGTTGGTCACTGAACAAAAGCTGGTGTCTGTCCTCTTGGCTGAACCCTTTCCTTTTGTATTGCATTTTGGTTTGATTTACAGCTTTTGTGCAAACAAAAAAGCCAAAAGGCTGCTTCTGAGAGGGTTTTCTCTCTCTCTGCCCCTCTTTAAGTGTCTGGGAAAGGGTAGCAGTAGCCACGGACTTTCTCTTGTGCTGTGACTTGGAAGTGTTTTTGTCACAGTTCATGTTGATACTTTTTGGCCTCTGCATAGCATGAGCTGAATGGCTGCTTCCTGGAGATTGGCACTGTCCTGGTCTGCTTTCTGTTGCTGTGATAAGCACCAAGACCAGAGTAACTCTGGCGTAAGATCCGTTGACCTTACATGTCCTGATCACAGTCCATCATCAAGGACACTCAAGGCAGGATCTCAAACAGGGCAGAGATCTGGGACAGAACCAGAGCAGCAGCCATGGATGAGTGCTGTTGATTCACTAGATTTTTAACTTTTTTCTTTTTAAATATTTATTTTACATTCTGGCCACAGCCTCTCCCTATCCCCCTTCCAGCTCCAACTCCCCAGTCCCCTTGTCCTCCATCTCCACCCAGGAAAGGGCAGGTCTCCCATGAGCATCAACAAAGCACGGCATATCAAGTTGCAGTAAGACTAAGCCCCTCCCCATGTGTTTAGACTGGACAAGGTGACCCAGGATGAGGAGTAGGGTCCCAAAGGTCAGTAAAAGAGTCAGAGACAGCTCCTGTTCCACTGTTGGGAGCCCACAAGAGGACCAATCTGCACAACTGGAGCGTATATACAGAGGGCCTAGGTCAGTCCCAGGCAGGTTCCTGGGTTGTTGGTACAGGCTCTTTGAGCCCAGATTAGTTAGTTGATCCTGTGAGTCTTCCTGCAGTGTCCTTGACCTCTCTGCCTCTTACATGTTTTTGCTTTTTTTTCCTTTCTCCCTCTTCCTCCTCAGGACCCCTGAACTCTGCCTGTTTGGCTGTGGGTCTCTGCATCTGCCTCCATCAGTTGCTGGATGGCGCTTCTCTGATGACAGTTGGGCCAGGCACCAATCTCATGGGAGATGGCCAGTTCAGGCTACTTATCCACTATTGCTAGGAGTCTAGCCTGGAGCCTCTCACAGACTCCTGGCTTCTGTCCAACCCTCAAATGTTCCCCCCACCCCAGCAGTTCCTCTCAGCACTCTTCCTCTTTGTATCCCTCCCCTAACCTGATTGATCAGGTTCCCATCCTCGCCTGCCCGCAGGCCACCCACAGACTCTCTCCTACTTTACCTTCCCAGGGAGATCTGAGTGTTCCCCCTTTAGCCCTCCTTGTTACCTAAGCTCTCTGGGTCCGTGGACTGTAGCCTGGTTATCCTTTACTTTACAGCTATTATCCACTTATGAGTGAGTACACGTCGTGTTTGTCTTTCTAGGTCTGGGTTACTTCACTCAGGATGATTTTTTTTCCTAGTTCCATCCATCTTCCTTCGGATTTTCTGGTGGCTTTGTTTTTACAAGAGCTGAGTAATGCTTCATTGTGTAATCATTGTGTATCTTTAACCATTCCTCACTAGACAGAAATCTAGGTTATGTCCAGGTTCTGGCTATTACAAATAAAACTGCCATGAACATAGCTGAGCAAGTGTCCCTGTGGGATGATTGAGAATCCTATGGGTATATGAAGTCCTGGGATATCAGAGAGACCACAGAGTCAAATCCTAGGCAGACAGCTCAGGGAAATCCTTGTATACAAGCATAAACAGCTGAGTCAAATCACACACACCTTTAATCCCAGCACAGGGAAAGCTGGGAGTGGCAATCAATATCCTTTATCTCATAACTCCAGAGACAGAACTTCTTCTGTTTCTGTGAGTTCAAGGCTATGCGCCTTTAATTCTAATATGGATGGGATAGGGTATATAAGGGCTTGTAGAAACCAAGCAGAATCAGAAGTGACTGGCAGAAGTGACTGACAGAATCGGCAGCCAGAAGAGACCAGGAGTGAGGAAGAGAAAGTTGCAAGACAGTTTGTTGAGAATTGACTGTGGTGCTTCCTCTCTCTGATATTTCAGCCTTCCCCTGATATTTGGCTCTGAGTCTCATTTATACAAAGCAAATTCATGCTACTACAGAGGTGTGTTCCCCTTGCTCCACATCCTGCTCAGCATAGGCTGTGATCAGTGTTTCTGATCTTAGCCATTCTGACAGGTGTATGATCGAAGCCCAGAATCTTTTGATTTGCATTTCTCTGATGGCTAAAGATGCTGAACAGCTCCTTAAGTGTTTCTTGGCCATTTGAGATTACTTGTTGAGAAATTTCTGTCTAGATCTATACCCCATTTTTTTTATTGAATAATTTGCTTTGTTAGTTTCTAGTTTCTTGAGTTCTTTGTATATTTTGGAGATCAGCCCTCTGTCAGATGTGGGGTTGTGAAGATCTTTTCCATTCTGTAGGCTGCCCTTTGTCCTTTAATGAGATTCTTTCTTCCCAGAAAGACTGACCAGCACAAATAACTTCCAGGAATCTCTGGAAGGATATTTAGTTGCAATACTGTCTGTAGTGTCCGATATGTACAGTGCTACAAAAGGGGCATAGTTGTTATGGGGCTTTGATTTCCTGTGCACCATTTTGGATGTATAATATGTGCAGATTTTTACTGTGTTTTATTTATATAGGTTGTTTGTGTGATTTAACATACACAAGCATCTAACAGGGAACTTCCTCAGTTCAAGGGACAAGGGAAGAGGTTCTGGGGGCTGGTGGTGCTGGGTTTACTGTTACTGAAGCCATGTGTGGTCAGCATGGCTGTGCTAGTGGTCACAGATGACTACCCAGGGGCTAACCTGGGCTGTTCTAACAGAAGTTGCTGTTGAGGTGCTTAGAAACCCATTTGTCTTGGAGCCACATGCTTGACAAGCTGCTGTAATTGATAAGCTCTCTGTGCTATGTGTGCTCAAGTGGCTTCTTGCAGTTGTGGGCCAGTGGGTAGAGGCACCAAGGCTGACGGTTAGCATTGCTTGTCACTAAACAGTCCTGGTTTTGGTTTGTGCTGTGACACTCACCCCTGGAGGAGTGCTGTGAACTCTGTCCTTTGGGACTCCCTGTCTCCTCCTGCCACACACGCACCTGTGCACGGAGTGTCCTGGCACTTCTCTGTCTGCAGTGAGCTTGGACGCTCCAGGTGTAGCTCCGTCTGCTCTTAGCAGAAGTCCTGTAATCTTGGTTGCAGTCTCACTGGCATGGGCGCTCAGGGCCTTTGTTAAGAGCTGACAGCAAGATGTGCTGGGGCACATGGTCACAGACTTCCCATACACCCTGTGTTCTGGAGCGGTTCACAGAAGGGGAAGAGAATACGGACTTACTTTGCTTCCTGTTTCTTCTTTCTGCCTCTTTTTTTGTTAAATTATAGCCTGAAACTTCCTTGTTGAAAAAACTTTTCTAGTTCTTAGAGTAAATGCTGAATTTATTGACTGGGTGATGACTTGGAGTTTTAAGTAAAAGAAGAGAATTTGCAAATTCATTGCTCTGCTCTTACATTTATGACACTCCTGTGCTGGTCCTTGAGCTCACATGCACTTTTTCATAGGTGGTTCGAGATCTGATGGCTTTCAGTGACCACACTTCACAGCTTTGTGTCTTTGCCCAACTTTCAGGTTTAAGTCACTTCTTCTGCCTAGACAGAGTGTCTCACAGTTGACCCTTGTGCAGTCAGATTCCTGTCTGAGTGTGGAGGGAGCACATCTCAGCCCGAAGCATGGGGGTTGCTCTTTGTTTACCTATGGTTGGGAAGGGACTTGTTTTCTGTGGGCTGTTTTCCATCCTGTAGGTAGGGTTCTTTCAACCTGAAAGAATGAATACCTTATGTTCTTTATTTTAACTACTGAGAAACATGTGACAATGAAGCATATGTCAAGATTTAGGCAAGCAACTCCATGGTGAGGGACCCAGGGTTAAGGGTTGTGAGTTCTGTTTGGGCATTTTGGGCTCCTGTGGTGACTGAGAAGATACTAGGGATGCCAGACAAACAGTGGGCTTTGGGACCTGTAGCCTAGAAGTGTTGGGTGTGGAAATAGTCCTGAGCGTCTGGTGCTGTGCCATGAAGGTTGGTGGAAGTGCAGACCGAGCCGAGCAGAGCCCTGGAGAGTGCACAGGTGTCACCTTACATACAAGGGTAGAGCCCCCTACTCAGTGACCAGAATTCACATAGCAGGATTATTAGGGAAGACAAGGGATGTGGAGGGTGTATGACCTGCATTCCCTGGAAAACACTCATCAGAGTGTCTGTCTGGGGTGAAAATGTGTCTCCCTCCCTTTATTCCCACAAGCCTCAATTGACATCCTGCTCCAGAGAACCAGCGATGCCAATGTTAGACAACATCAGCTCTCAGCCACCCCCAGTCAACAATAGGCAGACCATCTACCACAGCTCACAATCCCTGAGACCCAGTGGGATCTTCCTGCTGCACACCCCAGTAGAAACTGATGGGTAGACCACTCACCCCACAGGGGAAGTAACAGACACATCCATGGAACTACTGCTAGATACAGACAGATGGGCTGCTCAGAGCCACTCACTTTTACAGGACTTCCTGAGGGGGGGGAGGGTCTGTGGTGGGTGTCTGATGGCAGCAGTACCAGTTCAGAACAGGCAGAGGCCAGGCTGTGATGAAGCTTATCTCAGCTTTGCTTAGCTCAGCTTTGCTTTCCTACCTGTCTGTTGGCACTGTTTGAGCGTGTGGAACCCCCCAGATGCCCTCAGACACCAGCTGACATTCTCTAATTCTCCCTGGCTAACATTGTCCATTCTTGACCTGTGGAACTGTCTGTGTAGCTGAGTCCTTAGATGTAGGAGAGTGGGATGGGTGAAGAATGTGCAGTAATTAAGCCTTTGGCCCTGTGACTTGGGCACCTGGTCTGAGAGAGAGGTCTGCTGTCCAGTGGCTGTGCCCGGCCCCTTTTTCACCTCCTCAGGCTGGTTCGCAGGTGAGGCCTTGGTGTGAGAGGGCTGTGTGTTCTGTCACCATGGCTTGATCAATAAGCTTCCTTTTGCTTTTCATTCCAGAGAAGCCTGTGTCACCTAAATCAGGAACCCTGAAGAGCCCCCCCAAAGGGTTCGATACGACTGCCATCAACAAGAGCTATTACAATGTGGTGAGTAAGTGCAGACGGCTCCTCCAGGGTCCCTTGACATAGGACTCGGTGTCCTAGAGGGAGCGTCTAGTGAGGCCTTGGTGTGAGAGGGCTGTGTGTTCAATAAGCTTCCTTTTGCTTTTCATTCCAGAGAAGCCTGTGTCACCCAAATCAGGAACCCTGAAGCCCCCCAAAGGGTTCGATATGACTGCCATCAACAAGAGCTATTACAATGATTATTTTGTTTTGAGACTTCTATGTCTATTAACTTCAGTGGAGTTAGAGGTGGGGCCTAGAGCAGGTTCTCAGCCTTCCAAATTCTGTGGCTCTTTAATATATAGTTCCTCACGTTGTGGGGACCCCAACTGTAAGATTATTTTCATTGGTACTTCATAACTGTAATTTTGCTAGTGTTAGGATCCTGGTATAAATGTTTCCCAACGGTGTTAGGTGGCCCCTGTGAAAAGGCTGTCTAACTCCCAGAGTGGTTGTGACCCACAAGTTGAGAACCCCTGGCTTAGACTCTGTTCAGTAGAGACAGGTGTTACAGTCCAGTGCCCTTGACTCCCCTGCTCGTCCTCGGTGGTGAGTGCTGCCAGCTCAGGCTCCTCTGGAGGTACTTTGCGGCCTGCACGTGAAGGTTGCCCCCATGATTACACTCACAGGTCCACTAAGTACCTGATATCAGCTGCCTTGCTGAGATTCTCATGGTCTGCTGCTATTGCATGAATTCTACTTGGTCTTATAACAGAAACCTGGAGTCAGATATTGGGGAGAAGCTGAAAGATCAGAGAGACGGAGGAACAGCCATTTCTCACCACCTAGCCACTGCTCAGGAATCCTCAGACTGAATGCCTCTGAGTCCTCAGCAGGAAGGGAAGGGAGGGGGTGCAGGTGAACTCCTCCCTCTTTTCTTGTTAGTTACTTTCTAGTTCAACATTCCTAGAGCTAGGATTAAAGGTGTGTGCCACTACTGTCTGGCTCTCTTTGGCCTGGAACTCACAGAGATCCTGAGTGCTTGGGGGGCTCATTGCTCCCTGAACTTCCTGATTAGCTGTGGAGGGTTAGAAGAGCTGCTGGTTGTCTGAGGTTGATATTGCTAGCATTGGCCTTGTAATGTGAGGAGAATTTGTGGTTAGCCTTCAGGTGCCTGCTAAAATACTATAGAGGTTTCCATGGTACCAGGAAGCACATTTAGAAATTCTGGCCACCATCCATTCTGTTGGTCAGCAGGTCTCCTAGTTGCTTCTGGGGACGCCCATGAGATGTCAGTCCATTGAGCTGATGGTTGGATGCTGACAGTGAACTCTTGGCCCTGTCCCTGATGTGATGACAGGCATTGCTCCCTTTAGGGCCGGCCTGATAAGGACTTGAATGCCCTCCTGAGGCTTCTCCTTGTGTCACGGGAATGCAGGGTGGCTTTTCCTTGACAGGTTCATACAAACAGTGAGTGATAGGTAGCAGTCACTAGTTATACTCTACAAGTGTCCACAGCAGATGAACCTCTTCAGAAGCCGCTAGACACCCCAGTGCTTTCTCCCGTGCTCCTGAGTGCCATTGGCTTGTCCGCTGCTCCCTGCAGCCTCTTCAGGCTCTGGCTCAAGATTTGCTTCATCTGATTGTTTAATCTTTCATTTTCATCAAGATTTCTTTTATATCCCATGTCTTAGTTACTTTTCTGTTTATGTGAAAAGATGCTATGACCAAGACAGTTTATAAAAGAAAACATTTACTGGAGCTCACAGTCCAGTCTGGAGTCTGATTTTTATGGTAGGGAGCATGGTGGCAGGCACCTAGGTAGGCATGGCGCTGGAGCAAAAGCTGAGAGCTTACATCTGATTCCAAAGCAGGAGGAGAGGAGAAGGTGAAAGAGAGAAGAGAGAGGGGATGGAGGAGAGAGAGAGAGGGGGAAGGAGGGAGGGAGGGAGGGAGGAAAGGAGGGAGGGAGGGAGAGGGGCAGGCAGGCATGCACTAACTGGAAATAGCATGGACTTTTTTTTTCTTTCTTTTTTTTTAATGTATTTATTTTGATTCGTTTATAAAATAAGGTCATTTTTTTTCTCCCCATGAATCCCCTTGCTCTCCCTTCCTTCCCTCCTCCCAATCCCTCCCTGTCTGCCTTCAGCCTCCTCCTCCTCCTCCTCCCCATCCCCCATCCCCTCCCCAAAAAGGGCAAGAAGTCCCAAGGTGGATCAGCTCAGCATCCATTCCAGGCAGGTCCGATTTCCTCATCTAATGTCAAGACTGGGTTAGGTGTTCCTCTGGAGGGAATGGGTTCCAAAGTACCAGTCCATGCACAGAAACACAGTCTGATCCCTCCCCTTGAGGCTCCGTATACTGTTCATGTCAGTGGACAGCTGCCTATCCTTAGAGGGCCTAGTTCCTTTTCTTCAAGGTTCCCCAGTAGCTGTTCTTAATTCAGTGAGCTCCCCAGAGCTCCAGCCAGCCATCCCTGTGGGAATTTTCCTCACAAGCCCTATCCCCTTGTGCATACAGACTCTCCTCCCCCGCTCTCAGGTGGAGCAGGAGCTCAGCCCAGTGCTCAGCCATGTATCCCTGCCTCTACCTCTATTCATTGTTGGATGTAGGTTCTGTGATGGCACTTAGGGTGGTTATTCATTTGATTATAGAGGAAGTCAAGTCTAGACATCATCTTCACTCTTGGTTGGAGACCTAGCCAGGGCCGTCCTGTGAGTTCTGGGAGGTTCCCCTAGCACCTGGTCTCCTTCCAACCCCACATTGCCTTCCTCTATCAAGATCTCCATCTCTCTCTTTTTTCTTTCTCTGTTCTTCCTCTCACTCAGTCATCTCCTTTCATGATTTGTTCCCATACCTTCTTGCATGCATGGGCTTTTGAAACCTCAAAACCCACTCCCCCAGTGACACCCCCTCCAACAAGGACACACTCCTAATTCTTCCCAAACAGTTCCACCCACTGGCGACCAAGCATTCAAACATAAGCCAATGAAGGGCATTCTCATCCTGTGACCTTGAGAGCTGACAGGTGAGCTTGGGGAGACCTCCAGTGTGGGTGCCTCCTTTCCGCGTCCTGCCCACAGTTTCTATGGAAGTGGGGCATCTGCCAGCTCCTCAACATATTTCTCCCTGTTGTTTGTGTAACTGCTTGTTTTATGTGGCCAAGATGACACCTGTGGTTTGAGGTGGAGCAGGAGCTCAGCACAGTGAGGAACTGAGTGTCTGGTAAGCGAGTAAGTGCTGAGTCACCTAACCCCCTGGGATGTTCCTCAAAGAGAGGCTCTGAGCGGTAGTCCTGGTAGGCTGAGTACAGTGTTAGGTGTATAGGTAGCATTTCTAAGTCAGAATTGTCATAACCCAGAAAGATTCCTTCTTATAAGAGAAGGAAGCAGTTGACTGGTTGTCTAGTCTCAGACACTCAATGGATGAACCAGGGTTGGAGCACAGTTGTGCCTGAGTCTACATACCTAATGCTTCACTGCACAGTACAGAAGAGGGTATGGGTGTGTGAGTTCCTGAAGACAGCTGTTTTGACATGAATTGTTTGGACCCACTTCTAGCTGGTAAATTCTTTTAAATGTTTACTTGTTCTTTAGAAATAATTGGTAGGGGGGCTGGAGAGATGGGTCAGTGGTTAAGAGCACCGGCTGCTCTTCCAGAGGACTCGGGTTCGATTCCCAGCACCCACATGGCAGCTCACAACTGTCTGTAGTTCCAGTTCCAGGTAAACACCAAGGCAAATAATTAAATAAAGAAGTTTTAAAAAAAAAAAAGTTAAAAAAAAAAAAAAGAAATAATTGGTAGGTGGAGTTTCCTGTGTTGCAGCTGCTCTTAAATAGCCATTCTGTTTTAATATTAATTGTAAATGTGTACTCAGTAGTTTAGGCTTGTTACTAGCTGACTTACATTTTCAATTAACCTCTATTTCTGGTCTGTGCTTTGCCGTGTGGCTTGGCACCCTCTCTCAGCATGGCATACCCATCTTGGTTCTCTCCGTGTCTGCTCTAAACTCCTGACCCACCCTCCTTCCTCCCAGCATTCTCGACTTGGCTTTCCCGCCTAACTTTATCCTGTTTTGCTATTGGCCAGTCAGCTTGTTTATTAAACCAGTAATAGTATAGCTATTCACACTGTGTAAAGGAATATTCCATAATAATTTTTAAAAATTTTGTGTGCATTGGTGATGTGTGCCTGTATGTCTGAATGTGTTGGATCCCCTGGAACCAGAATTGCAGACAATTACAGTCTGCCATGTAGGTGCTGGGAATTGAATCCAGGTCCTCTGGACGAGCAGCCGGTGCTCTTAACCCTTTAGTCATCTCTCCAGCTCTTATCTGCTAATTCTTTAACATTTGGAAGAAATATTTCTCCCAAACCTAGTAGAGTTCTGAGTTAGGAGTACACTGTAGTAGACTCCTTGTTTTAAAAGGTAGCTATTAAAGCACACCTGTCTGCCAGGTAAGTAGGTTCTAGATGTCAAGTGTAAATCAAGACACTGTCTTAGTTCCTTTGCTTCACAAAGCAACTGAAAGAAGGTTTTATTTTGGCTCTCAGTGTGAGGTCACAGTCCCTGTGGTGGGGAGTCAGAAGGCAGGAGGTAGGTGCAGCTAGCCCTATGTCTTCTTGCAGGAAGAAGAGAGCAGTGAATGCCTGTGCTCACCCACAGTGGGCAGGGCTTCCTACCTCCTTGACCCTACCACGGTAATTTCCATTAGGCATGTCCAAAAGCTCCTCTCCCAGCTCATTCCAGATTCTGTCAAGATGACAATTAGATCAGCATCGCACTGTTGAAGGGTAATTGCAGGGTGGGGTCCCTGCTGTTGTGTCTTTGTGACCTGCAGGGTTAGGGAGCCAGGAGAAGCTTTATCCTTGCTTCCCTCGCCACTTTCTTTTTTGCTCATAGAGCACTCATGCTGCTGGCCAGACAGTGAATTATGACTGCAGTCCAGCTTTGCAGGTCACATTTTGAAAATTTAGATGGACTAGACTGGGAGTAGAGGAGATGTCAGTTCAAGTGTCTGCTGTGGAAGCGTGAAGCCTGAGTTTAAATCTTCAGTATTCACATAGAAGTCAGACAAGTGTCAGGGAGGGGAGACAGGTGATCCCTAGCACTCACTAAGTGAATTACCAAGTTCCAGGTTCCCCATCTCAAAGCCTAAGACGGGGAGTGGTTGAAGAAGACTCTTGAGTGCTGACTTCTTGTCTCTACATGCACACGTGTACACACATGCACACCCACCAAAAATCCACCAACAAGAAGACTAAACCCTATGGTGGCATCTGGTAGGCATGGTTGGCGGAATGGAAGGCTGTTCAGGATAGCTGTGCCATTTCATTTCCCCTGTGTGCATAGAATAGGGTTGGTTGTATTGCGAACATTTGGGATTAGTTATGGTGATCTTTGGGGGAATTCTAAAACAAAAAAGGACCGAATACTTATTCTATAGATGTTTGAATTTACACTGGTGAGGATGGAGCCCAGGACCCCACACATGCTAGGCAGGTGCTTTGCCACTGAGTACCACCTCATTTCTGTAGAGTAGTTACTTTTAAGGGATGCAGAGGACCTCTCAAGTCAGATGCTGAGGAGGAGTGTCTGTGTCTGCACATTATGGGAGTCAGCCCTTGTTGAGTTGGTTTGTTTCGAGGCGGAAAGTCTCAGGAGCATGTGTGTGGCTGCTGAGGATGCCCGCCCCTCTGTGTGGCACTGTTGTATGACTGGACAGTTCTGGGTCTTGTGACTTAGAGCCTGTCATGCCGCTGCCTGAGTTTTTTTCTTTGGCCCCTCTTGAGCACTGTGGGTCACAAAGGCTGCATGTCCCTGAACACTGCTGCATCTTGGTTTCCCAATCATGATGTGATGGAGCTGTGGCGGCTGGGGTGAGGTCCATGGGGTCCTGCGGCAGCCACCGTGTGCTTAGGGCACAAAGCAGAGACGAGGTGAGGCTAGTGATTGACAGACTCAGGCCAGGAAGTAATGTCCTCAGATCAAAAGCACATCAGCCTCCTGGGTGAGGGGTTGGTGGTCCTGGTGTAAGCAGGTAAGTGCATGGCTGGCTGTGTATGTGTTTCTGCACACACCAGTGTATCTTGCTTGGTTTTCTGGAGAGCATTGCAAAGTGGTAGGAAAGTAATATGTGGTAAACTTGGCTTCTATGGCTGCTTTGTGGCATTCTTTTGGGAAGCCTTGCCGTGTGTCTGTGCTCAGGGCTCAGGGCTCGGGGCTGTGGCTGAGGAAGACTGCTGTGTCCTGGGGCCTCTGTGCCATGCACTAGTCAGGCTTTTCCTTTGCCCTTCACCGTAGGAATGTGTTAGGTTTCTGAGGGTGGGTGGGTCTCCAGCTGTCTCTTCTCCCCAGGCTGCAACATTGGCGTAGAGCTTCTCCTCTGCACACCTGGGAAAGAGCCTTTCCTCTTTAGATCTCCTCTCCTGGTGCTCTTTGAGAACTGTGTCTGGCCTAAATCACTGTCTCTGGAGCAGTGTCTGGCGTCACACTGCACTCTGTCACTTGTCTCCCTGAGAGTGTTAGGAGGCATTGTCATTGTGGGTGCAGCATCCACATTTCCCTCCCCACAAAGGAATGAGCTCCCTGCCTGTCCCTCCCCTTCCTGGCTGTCTCCCAGCTGTCCCCATGAATAAGTCCATTCATGACCAAGCCAGACAGAGCCTGTGGTGTTTCTTCTTGGGGTTGAGTGTGTGAGCTGCTCATGGCACTTCATCTACTCTTCATCTACTTGGGATTCCTTAAAGCTCACAGAGCCAGCGCTCAACCCAAGAGCAGTCAGATGGTGGCTGTGAAGGCTGACGTGTTTAAGCCTGAGTTTAGATGATCAGAAACCATGGGCATAGAAACCAGAAGTGCTGCTGTCTTGGCCACTTCTTGAAGTCTGCATGATGAGTTAGCAGGCGTGTGTGGCCTTTGTGAGGCAGGAAGTACATAGCATTCAGGAAGTGCTCAGAAAGCTCACACTGTGTGACCTAGTTAAACAGCCCCTGCTGTCTACAGGGTGGGATGCAAGGGCTGGCACGGGACTTCCCTCTCTGATGGGGGTCTGTTGAGCTCTGTTTTCTCTCTTTTGGACCTGGAGCTGCCCTATGGGGCTGGTGACATGAGGACCCTCTGTTTCTTTTGGCTCTGCAGTTCACCAGGTGTCCAGTATGGAAGGAGCTAACTGCTCTGAAAAGGAAGCTTCATGTGTATGTATGGAGGAGGGAGACTGCCTTGGTCTTGATCTCAGGGACTTGAGCTCCTATGGACTGTGTTCCCAGTTCATTCGCTCTTCCTCCTTCCCCTCTAGTTATGTGGAAACAGTGTGTGCAGTTTGCCCATGTTTGCCCGTGTTGCCCATGCTGTCTTTGAACTTCTCATAGGCCAAGTGGGCCTTGAATTTGTGACCATCCTTCCTTGGCCTCCTGAGTGGCTGAGATGACAGCTCTGCATATCAGACTTAAATAAAGGACACAGGTGATAGGTGTGCTGGTGTCAGTGCTTGTGGTCCTTGGCCCTTGGGAACACCTTCTGTCCTGCTTGGCAGATGGCTGTGGTGTTGGTGGCTTCTGGTGGGAAGCACTTTTTTAAGTTGATCTGTTTGGTATGTTGAGTTTGTCTGGAAATTTGTTCACTAGTTTTTGCTAAATTTGTTACACTAACTTAAGCTATTTAAAGAGGTTTTATTTTATCTTATAATTACTCTGATAGCTTTAAGAATTCTTTACACTCATAAAGAATTCATGTCTTCAATATATGTTGTGTGTGGGGTGATTGAAGACATCACATTGTGTAATGAGAGTTTGTATTTCCCAAAGTTTTTTAGACTCAGTCTAAAGCAGTGATTCGCCACCTTCCTCACTGAGACCCTTTAATAATAGTCCTTCGTGTTGTGCTGACTCCAGCCATAAAATTATTTTCATTGCTACTTCAAACTTCAATCTTGCTACTGTTAGGAATCCTAATGTAAATACCTGATATGCAGGGTGTCTATCTGATGTGCAGCCCACAGGATGAGACCCACTGGTTTAAAGAGTGAAGTCTGTCTATTTGGGATCTCTTTCACAGACAGGCTGTGTCCATTATTTAAGTGCTTGGAACCAGAACTTTGCCAGATTTTGGAGTTTGGGCTTTGGGAATATTTGCATAGACTTTACTGGTTGAAGATCCTTAAACTCAAACTATGAAATCGTTCAAAGTCTAAAACTTGGAGCATCCTGATGAAACTCAAAAAGCTTAAGATTCTTGATCACTTTGGATCTAGGCTGCTTTGCTTAGAGATGTTTTAGCTGCATACAAGAAGGAACAGTTTTTATTTGTCTAGTTGAGTGAGTTCCATCAAGCATGTCGGCCTGCGTAACCCCACACCCAGGTTAGAATACAGAGCCCATCTGTCACCAGTACCTTAACCTTCTGCTTGCCCTGCACCCCTGATCCCTGTCACTGTTGTCAGCTTCCTGCTCTTAAAACTACCTAGGTGGTTTGTGTGCAGAACTTGATGATGGCTTTTTCTGTCCTACCCAGCATTTTAGAGGCACATCAGTCTCTCAGTGCTCTGGGACTGTTCATGTCTGTCCTTTGTAACTTAAGTAGACCTCGCCTTCCTTGTTCAAGGATGGAATGTACTCACTCAACCTAGGCATACCTGCTGTCAGTGTGATGAGGTCGGACCTCTGGCCTTAATAATTCAGCCCATAGGGTAGTCCTGAACAACTCAAAGACGTACATGTGTTAGGATCACATGCAAGCAACAAAATGTGACTTGGACAATTCTGATGAACTTGCTAAAGTCTATACATGACTCTTCAGTATGAATAACAGTAGTTTGTTATTCATTGCAGGTGCTACAGAACATCTTAGAAACAGAGCATGAATATTCTAAGGAGCTGCAGTCCATGCTTTCCACCTACCTGCGGCCACTGCAGACCAGTGAGAAGTAAGTGCCAGGGAGTCCTCAGTCTGTGCTCTGTGTTTGCAGAGGATGGAGGACGGAGCTCAGAATGCCAGCTTGCCTTGGGCACAGCATTGTGTTCACTAGCTTAGGGCCTGCAGGAAATGAAGGTGCACGTTAGACCACTGACAGACTTGTACTTTTGTTTTTCTTGGTCTTAGGTTGAGCTCAGCAAACACTTCCTATTTAATGGGAAATCTAGAGGAGATATCTTCCTTTCAGCAAGTGCTCGTACAGTCCTTGGAAGAATGTACCAAGTAAGTGAGCTGCCAAAGTTTATTGGTTCATATGGGTTTAGGTGGTGTCAAAAGCATCTACTTTAACATTTCTGAAGACAGAAAGCTAGGGGTTTTTTTGTTTGTTTGTTTGTTTTTAATTTGGGGTGAAGTTTTATAGTAAAGGCTTTGAATTAGATAGGCTGGTTTTCTTCAGACTTTTTAGAAAAGGAAAGACTTCAAGAGAGGGACAGTTTAAGCAGATGATGGAGGAGGCTGCAGCATTGTCAGGAGGTAGAGGTGACTGGTAGCTGAGCTGCTTGTGTGCCATATTGTGAAGGGAGACGTTTTCCAGTATTGTAAAGAGCTGATGAAATGTAGATGGCATGTACAGGCAGCATGCCGTTACCGAGTTCTAACTCGTGCTAGGCAGTGTTCGAAGTATTGGGGTGTATTAACGCCTTTACATGCCCTATTGAGGGGGTTGGGGCTTAAGATACAGTTGACACCAAAGATAGAGAAATAGAACTGAATACAGAACCTGTGTCTGTAGCAGCTTTCTGGGACCTCCAGCTCCCAAATGATGACACAGAGACTTACTATTAGTGATGAATGCTCTCAGCCCTATCTTATGCCCTTCCCACTAGCTCTTATAACTTAATTTAACCTGTTTCTCTTCATCTACAATTTGCCTTGCGGCTTTTTATCTCACAAACTGTTTACTTTTATGGTATAATTATTGGACTTACATATTTAGTGTGGTAATGAGTCTGTGTCTCCTAATAGTGAAAGCTGCCACAATACAACAAGTCTTACTTTCTGCAGAGAACAGGCTGTTTGCTTAAATTTTGAGACAAGGGGCTGGAGTTAATAACTCCAGCTGCTCTTGGAGAGGACCTGGGTTTAGTTCCCAGCATCCACATAGTGGCTCATAGCCTTCTGTAACTCCAGTTCCAGGAGATCCAACACCTTCATTTTGGTTTCCACAGGCACCCATGAGGTGCACAGATACACAGGCTGGCAAAACACCTATATACATAAAATTAAAATAAAAAAAAATTGAGACAAGTTCTTGAAAAGGTACTAGGTTGGTGCTGTGTTTTCTTCGTAGCCCAGGTGCACCTTTTGTTTGGGTTTCTTCTGCCTCAGTTTCTCTTGTGAGTGGCATCATAGATGGGTAGTAGTATCGCGTTATGTACTCCTGATGAAAAAGCAGAGACATGATAGTGTTAGTCCATCTGATTGAGAAATCTCAGTGCCAGCATCTGAGGAAGGCAAGGCAGAGATTTTGGATAAAGTCACACATTCAGTTTGAGCTGCTTATGTCTTGAATGTGTGTTAAGTGTGCAGTGGCCTGATACTGAAGTCGGGCCCAGTGCAGGGTGACCGCAGAGAGTGGGGAGATGTGGACCGTCCCCACCATCTTCCTCAGCCTCTGGAAGAGATTCAGTACATAAAGCAGCAGCTCCTGGCCCTCTCAGACTTCGTAGGTGGCACTAAGGGTTCAACTATGTTCCTATATGCTGTCCCAGGAAGTGTGTGGAAGCAGGGGTCTTGCTTTTCTTTTCTTCTTGCCTTTCTCTTGTTGGACGTCGTCAATAGGAAGTTGTCTGCTGTTGAGTCAGTTAAGGCAGAGGATGAGTCAGTGAATTGCCTGAGTGTTGTAGTGAGTTTGGTATGATACTCATGTTATTGTTTTAGGTTTTTTGCTTTACTAAAAGTTTAGGCTTATTTATGTGTAAGTGTTTTGCTTGCATGGAGATATGTATACTAAGCGTACGCCTGGTGCCTTTGGAGAAAAGAAGAGGATATTGGATTCCCTGAAGTTGGAATTATAGAGACTTGTGAGCCTCCATGTGGATGCTAGGGACCAAACCTTCTCAAGCACATCCTCCTAATGGTTCTGTGGTACAGCCCAACCTCCTTTAAATAATGGATGAATGTCTAATGAAAGTAAGATTTAAAATGTGCCTGCTGTTCTACACCATCCAGAAGAGCCACGGGTGGTCTTAGAGTAGAATTTTGGTTAAAAACATACTGTCTCCCATGAGACCTGGGGCTGGAGAAAACAGTTCAGCAGCTCAGAGCACTTGTTGCTCTTACTGGGATTTGGTTCATGAGGGTCAGCAGAGCAGAGATGACAGCCTCATTGCTGTGGCCCCAGCTTTCTGTTTTTTATATATGAATTGTTTTATTTAAAAAGGTTTTTTTTCCCATACCCACCACTGCTCCCGCTCCCCCTCCCCCCTCTCCTCCTCCTCCTGGTCCTTCCTCAGCCTCCCTCTTCCCCATCCTCCGTCTATTCCCCAGGGAGGGCAAGGAATCCCAAGGTGAGTCAATTCCATCAGTTGAGGTAGGACCAAGTCCCTTCTCCCAGCATTAAGGCTGAGTTAGGTGTTCCTCTGTAGGGAATGGGCTCCAAGAAGGTAGTTCATGAACCAGGAATAAACTCTGATCTTACTGCAAGAGGCTCCACAGAGTGCCCATGCCAGTTGACTATCACTCGGAGGGTTTATTTCCTTTCCATGAAGGTTCCTCAGCTGTCATTTCAGAGTTGGTGAGCTCCTAGTAGCTCTGGTAAGCCATCTTTTTGGGTCTTCTTTCTGTGATCCTGATTTCTTTGCTCGTATAATTTCTCTTCCCTCTCTTCAGCTGGACCAGGATCTCGAACTAGTGTTAGCTGTGAATCTCTGCTTCTGCCTCCGTCAGTTGCTGATGAAGGTTCTATAATGGCAATTAGGGTAGTCATTCATTTGATTATAGGGAAATCTTAATTAGGCACCCTCTCCACTATTGCTTGGAATCCTTATCAGGGATTCTTGTAGGTTCTTTGGTGTTTCCCGAGCACCAAGTTTCTATGTAACCCCTCAGTTGCTCCCTCTATTAAGATAGCTATTTCTTTGTTCTCTCTCTCTGGTGTTCCCCCCACTCAACCATCCAATTCTCCCATGATCTCTTCCCACCTCCCCTTACTCACTCCCCCGTATGATCCCAATTTACTCAGATCTTCTCTATTTCCCTTTCCCAAGGGCATCTTTAGATGTTTCTCTTAAGTTCTTCCTGTTACCAAGCTGCTTGGGATTTGTGGATTGTAGCCTGGTTATCCTTTTCTTTATGTCTAATATCTACTTGATGAGTAAGTACATACCATGTCTATCTTTCTGCATTTGTATTACCTCACTCAGGATGATATGCTACAGATTCATCCATTTGCCTGTAAATTTCAGGATTTTTTTTTTTTTTTTGCTTCTGAGTAGTATCCTATTGTGTAAATGAGCCACATTTTTTTTTTTTTTTAATCCATTCTTCAGTTGAGGGGCATCTATCTAGGTTGTTTCCAGATTCTGAATATTATGAATAATGCTGCTATGAACATAGTTGAGATAACTCATGGGGTAAGAATGTGCATCCCTTGAGTATATGCCCAGTAGTGGTATTGCTGTGTCATTGGGTAGATTGATTTCCAGTTTTCTGAAGAACTGCCATACTAATTTCCAAAGTGGCTGTACAAGTTTACACTCCCACCAACAATGGAGGAGTGTTCCCCTTGCTTCTCAACCTCTCCAACATAGGCTGTCCTCTGTGTTTTTGATCTTAGCCATTCTGACAGGTGTAAGATGACATCTCAGAGTTGTTTTAGTTTACATTTCTCTGATGGCTAAGGATGTTGAACACTTCTTTCAATGGTGTCTTTCAACCATTCGAATGAAATTCTTCTGTTGAGAATCCTCTATTTAGCTCTGAACCCCATTTTTAAATTGGATCATTTGGTTTTTTAACCTGTAGTTTCTTGAGTTCTCTCTATATTTTAGAGATCAGTCAGATGTAGGGTTGGTGAAGATCTTTTCCCATTCTATAAGCTGACGTTTTGTCTTACTGACCATGTCCTTTGACAGAAGCTTCTCAGTTTCAGGAGGTCCCACTTATTGATTGCTGATCTTAGTGTGTGTGCTACTGGTGTTATATTTAGGAAATGGTTGCCTGTGCCAATGCATTGAAGGGTATTTCCCACTTTCTTTTCTATCAAGTTCAAAGTGGCTGGGTTTATGTTGAGGTCTTTGATCCACTTGGATTTGAGTTTTGTGCAGGGTAACAGGATCGGATCTATTTGCATTTTTCTACACACTACCATCCAGCTATGCCAACACCATTTGTTAAAGATACTATCTTTTTTCCATTGAATATTCTGGGCCTCTTTGTCAAAGATCAGGTGTTCCTAGGTTTTTGGGTTAATGCCCAGATCTTCAATTTGATTCCCTATTAGGGTTTTCTTTTCTTTCACTTTTTATTTTCTAGTAGAAATATTTGTCAGTCCTCTTTGCCTACTGTTTTAGGGTTTCTATTGCTGTGATGAAACATTGTGCCCAAATGCTTCTTGACTTACATATTCTGAATCACAGTCCACACAGGAACCTGGAAACCATGGAGTGCTGCATTCGGGCTTGCTTAGCCTGTCTTCTTATTGAACCTGGACCACCAGCCCAGGGGTGCTACCAGCCACATGTGCTGGGTTCATCCATATCAATCAGCTAGTTAAGAAAATGCAGGGCAGGCATGCCTGCAGACCAGCCAAGACAATTGAGGTTCTCCTAAGCGGACATAAAACTTGCTAGCAAAGCTGCTCACACTTTAGACTAGCACACAAAAATACATTTGCAGCACTGACTGGATCAAAACTCAGTGATTTGTCTTTGTTGAAGAGTTCTGGTCAGAGTCCCCAGGGAGCAGGAAGTCCTTTCCTGTCAGTGTGCTAGTGGATGTGGACTACTGGGGGTGATCTCTAGGCTCCCTGTTTGTAGCATGATGCTCTGTTCTAGGCCTGTAGTCTGGGGAGATAGTCAAGGAGCCCCTGAATGTAGTTCACTGCTGTCCTGCTGGCTGATACCAAGTCTCACCACTTGCCATCCGCTCTCCATCTCCACAGTGGGCTCCAGTTAGCTGTCCCTCTGCCCTTGACTTTAAACTTTAGAGTCCTGTGACCCATTGCTGTTGCCTAGAGGTGGGAAGGAGTGGCCCATCTCCACCCCTGTCTCCAATAGTGAACAGTGTCTTTAGTACTTATTCTTGCGCCACCTTCATGACTACATGGGTAAAAAAGAACCTTGCAAGTAAGCGGCCATGTTTTGTGTCTTGTAACTTGGTGTGCAGTGTTTGAGGCTTGAGGACATGTCTTCCTCAGTACGCAGGGTTGGGCAGTTGTGTGGCATGTCAGACCTTACTGTCTAGACACTGTGGAAGCTTAGCCCCTCAGCTAAGAGCAGAAGGGTATGGGGAGCGGGCAGAGAGAAGAGCCAGGTGTGTTTCTTCCTGTCTGATGGTGTCTGTCCGTGTCACACTTGCAGGTCTCCTGAGGCCCAGCAGAGAGTTGGTGGCTGCTTCCTGAGCTTGATGCCGCAGATGAGGACCCTGTACCTGGCTTATTGTGCCAACCACCCATCTGCTGTGAGCGTCCTCACAGAACATAGGTTTGTTGGCTGAGAAATCTGGGCCAGAAGGGAGGTGGGCAGCTCTGTACCTCTAGATCACTGTTCATACTAAACAGGGATACGTTTATTTTGTCCTCAAAATAAGTACTTGAACATCTGTTAAGAAATCTGAAAGGATGTCAATGTGTGGTGAAAGAAAAGGGTTCTGGGGCTGTGTCTTAGGGTTTCAATCTCTGTGAGAGACACCATGACCTCAGCAGCTCTTAGAAAGGAAAGCATTTACTTGGGACTGGCTTACAGGGTCAGAGGTTTAGTCCATTATCATTGAGGCAGGAAGCCTGGCAGCAGCAGGCAGGCAGGCAGACATTGTGCTGGAGAGGTACCTGAGAGTTCTACAGCTGGATCCTCAGACAGCAGGAAGAGTGTGACACTGTGTCTGGTTCGAGCACACCCCCCACCCCCATTTTACATGCACATGCATGTTCTTCCTTCAACAAGGCCACTCCTATCCCGATAAGGATATGTACCTCGGATAATGTCACTTCCTATGTGTCTGTGGAAGCCATTTTCATTCAGTCCACTACAGGCTGGACAGATGGTTCATTGGGTAACATTGCTGCCACACAGCATGAGGGCTTGGATTTGGACCCCTCCACCCATTTACAAATGGTAAACATGGCCACATGAGAAGCTCCTGGAACCCTGTTGCTGGGGGCAGCGGACACAGGAGAATTGCTAAGTAAAGCTTGCTGACTGTTAGACTAAGTGAGAGAACGTGTCATAGGAATATGGTGGGGAGTTATAGAGCGGGACAGCCAGCCTTCTTCCCTGACTTGTGCACGTGTGGAAGGTGCACACACACACACACACACACACACACACACACACACACACACACACACAAGCAAACAAAAAGAACAAAAGAGGCTTCTTCTGAAGCCTCCTTTAGTCTGAGGCCTTTTCTTTGGTGGAGGGCCTAGAGAGGAGCTTCTAAGTAGGAAGGTGCTGCGAGCCATGTTGAGGCTTTAGAAACCAGCGTTCTTGAGGCAGGTGGAGAGCTGGACACTGGGTTGGCTTGAGGCAGTTGTACAAGAAGCGGCTGTCTCTGGTGAGGACTGTTTCTTCAGTTTCAGACCATTTGTTTGAGCCTTTCAATCTGATATCAAACTAATGTGTAGTGACAAGTTTCTGGCCCAGACTAGCTCTGAGGTCTGGACCCACAGTCCCAAATAATCACACAAAGTCTTATATTAATTACAAGCTATTTGACCTATGGCTCCGGTACATTACTTGCTAACTATTACTCTTAAACTAACCCATGATTAGCCAAGTGGCTTAGTACCTTTTCTCAGAGAAGCATTTTGTCTTCTTCCCTCTGCGTCTGCCTGGCATCTCTGCTCTGGTCTTTCTCCTCCCAGAGTTTTCTTACTCTGGTAGCTCCACCCACACTTCCTGTCTGCCTTCTGGTCATTCATTGTTTTATAAACCACTAGGAGGGACAAATATTTACAGTGTACAAAAACATAACCCCACAATATTTTCCCTTTTTTCTTTTTAAAACAAGAATCTCAAATCTAATTTCCTATGTATAGTTCCCCCCCCCCATCATTATCTATAACAATTTGTAACCAACCCTGTAAACGAAGACAAACATCCATAATCCATTTTTTGGAATGTGGACATAGTTCTCTAGACCACTTCCTGCTGATTGCGAGCAAAGGTAATCTTAGGGGGACCCAAAAAAAATTTAGGATTATGGATAAGTTCTTAGTGGAGTAGTCTGTGATGCTGGGTCATCTCAGCTTCTTAAAGCTGTTCTGGATGCAGACCTCAAAGGAAACTGCAGCAGAGGTGCTCTGAAATGCTGGCTTATTTGGGCCATCCATTTTCATTTGAGACTTTTCAGGGGGTCTTCCTCGACCAAACATGGTCTTTTTTAACCCAGAATGATTTTATAACCTCTTAATTTCTGTGGAAATAAAAAGAAAACCTCTTCTCCAAAGTAGCATATCTTTTGATTTTAATTTTAAAGTCAAGTCATTCACAAAATAAAAAGGTTGGGTTAATCCAGCAGCATTACAATCAAAGTTCAAAGACAATATAACATACATTATCTGGACTCTTTATGTGTTTTTCATCTTTAAGTGCCACACACATGTATATATAAAGTTATGTATATATATATATATATATGTTCATATATATAACTTTATTTCTTTTTTTAAAGGACTTTCTTCATCCTTTTTTTCCCCTCAAATCTGTCTTTACTGTATATTTCTTATCTTTTTCTGTTTCTAACCACACCTTTAATCTGCTAAGGTGTGGCTAGGATTAAAGGCTGGGCTTTGGCAGTTTGGCAGAGGTTCTGTCAGGAACCATGTTAACCACCCAACTCTGGGGAATTTTAGGGTGCACACTGCCACCAAATAAAGCACTGCTATCTGTTGCTCATAGACCTCATTTAAGTGTTTGGCAGCAGGGCCTCTTCAAAGAGCCTTGCTTGTATGGGTGGGTTTTTGCTGCTAAGGCTGAGTCAGGACGCCTCTCTTAAAAGAGCCAGGCCTCTGCTGGCTGCCAGCAAACAGAGCTGACCCAAGAAAATGTTGCTGCTAAGAAACCATGCTCAACTTTTGTACGAATAGTAAGCTTAAATCTGTTATAAGCAGCTTGTGCTTGTACTGAGGCTTCTGTGAGACTTCAGGAACCAGCTCAGGCTGCAGGCAGCAAACCCACCATTTTGTAACTCAAGTGCTAATGCCAATGTGTGCCATGGCCCAATTGAGAGACACCACTATGAAGCTACACTATGAGTTTCTGTGTTCTGGAAGTCTTTTAAGCTTTCTCAGGCTTTATGTGGATGTAAATGCCACAGGTTGGAACACCATTTGTCGCCAGAAGTTTCTTACCTGTCCCAGCCCTGAGGTCCCCACCACCTACAGTTGCTTAGTCCCAATAATCACACAAAAGCTTGTACTAATTACATTAATGTGTACAGGATTTCCCATGCTTTATATGGTGCCAACTGTTTTCTTTGAGTTGAGATTGCTGGATGTTTCAGGTGTTTTGAGCAGTGTCATTATGATACAAATTCTGAATGAGCTCAGGATTGGCTTTGGCTCCTAAGAGAGGCACAACATTTCTATTTTATTATTATAGCAACTTTATTAAATTATGTGGTTTTGTTAGCAGCAGTTCAGTACGTTCAAAGCTGCTAATGGAAAAGCATTCATCAATATCAAAATATGTGTGATTTTTATTTCAATAGCTTTAATTTGTTCTTAACTGGACATTTTGGTTTAAAATAATGAATCACAAGGATGAACGGACCTTGCCTGCCTCCCTAGAAATGCAGCAGAGGCCAGAGTAACCAGCGTCCTTGTTCATAGGGTTGTGATGAGCATTAGAGGACCATGCATGCATTAGTCACAGCAGAGCACACAGTAAGGGCTCATTATTTTGTTGTCCCACCTGGGTAAGCAAAGTAAGTGACCCTCAGGTGTATAAGGATCAGTGTGCCCGACTCCGTCTGTGTGATGCCTACAGTTCTGAGTGGGAGGGAAGGGGGCTGGAGTGCTTCACAGTAGAAGAAGAAAGTAGAAGCCTACACCTGCCTACCATGTCCTTCCTCCCGTTCTCATTAGCATGAAGCTTACACTCAATTACTCATTACATTGACTTCTGGAGCTCAGAAGTTAGGACATTTTACAAAAGCAAAACGCAGGCGTTAAGTTTGTATCTAAATATTCTGTAGGAATTATTGATGTGGTGAAAAGAAAATACAGAGCAAGTGAGATGGTACAGCCCTCCCCTCCTCTCCCCCACATACACATTTTGCCGAGTGTGCCTGGTCCTACAAGGTGGAGTGTGAGAACAGAAATGGCAGGGTGGACAGTCCTGCGCAGAGTCTAACTAACTTCTTGTGGGAAGGAAGGAGGTGGTTAAAGTGGCAGAGCTGAGGAGAAATGCCAGTGGGCAGTGCTGTTCATCTCCACTCTGCTATTACCACAGTGACTATTTGGGTCCTGTCTGAAAGGCAAACATAGCATCTCAAAATAACGGGGGAGGACACAGATGAGGTGTTGCCTGGAGTGTCCCAGCTGGCTGGTCAACGTGGCATGCTCAGTGTGGAGTGGGGCCTTAGGCTCTGCTCTGAACAGCCTGAAACAACTGAGTGTGGGAGGAACCCTGAGCCATACATAACAGGAGACTCCTTCTGAGCCAGCAGATAGAACAGGATGTGGTGTTTGTGTGCTCTTCTGAGGTACCTGAGCTGTGAGGGTTCCCCCTCAGCTTGCCACAGATCCCATCACGCTCCTGAGATGTAAGTTGGTCCTTTGAGCCTTACATTCTGATGTCTGATCTTTCCTTCAGCACTGCTGTCTGAACTAAGTTGCTGGGTTAGCTATCTTTGCTTTCCTACATGCCACACCATGGCCAGTAGATTGTATTTGGATGCCTGAGCCTAGTTCTTGAGTTCTAAGTAAGGTCGTTTATTCAAGTCTGAAAGTTTGCCTGTGAAAGCTGGGGTATAGTTCACCTGGGTTTGGGTTTGTTCTGTATTCTTAGGTATCAGACTTAGCCCCTGGCAAGTGTTGTAGCCTAGCCTTAGCCCTGTGTGTAGATCTGATGTATGCCATTGCCAGCTCTGTAGGTTTCCACCCATGGGCACCTTTCCTTTGTTGTCTTGATAGCCGACACATGGTCCTAGGAGCCACATGTTCTGAATGGGTTTTAGAAGTTATTCTGTAAGAACCCATTTTCCATGAGTTTTTACCATTTTTCTGTCACAACAGCTGTAATGAGATGTTTTGTTTAATTATGATAAGCCAAAAGGTGAAGCTGCCTAGGAAGTATGTGCGATTCTGTCTCCTGTCTTTTCTGTGTGTCTTTCCTGGCCGCAGAAGAATGCTTTATGCAGATCACATGGAGTTACTTTGGCTTACTTAAATTTTACTTTGTTCTTATGGATTCTGAGCAAGGGGTGCTGTGAATTCCCTACTATGACTGTTAATGGCATCTCACTAAACCCTGGAATACCTTAATAGCTGGGGCCCATAGGAGAACATTAGGTTGTGGGCCTTCACATATGTCTCCAAGGCTCAGAGACAGCTTATGGAAGCTCTTAGTAGCTTATTCTCTGGAGACCTCTGAGAGCTTGGAAAGGTTCCATGAAGCCAACATGCTGAGGGCCCTTTTGTCATTGGGATTGAGTAGAGGTCTATGCACTTAAGGTGACATTGCACCGTATCTGTGTGTGTAAAGCTGCAGCCCCTGACAGCCATATGACACAGAGCTCTGGCCCTACATCCCTAACTAGAGCTTTTTCTCTCCCTCCATGCCTCTGCTGCTCAGTGAGGACCTGGGCGAGTTTATGGAATCAAAAGGTGCCAGCAGCCCTGGGATCCTGGTGCTGACCACTGGCCTCAGCAAGCCCTTCATGCGCCTGGACAAGTACCCAACGCTGCTGAAGGAGCTGGAGAGACACATGGAGGTGCTGCTGCTCCCTGACTTGAGGCCCTGACCTGAGCCTTGTCAGACCTCATGTCTGTGAGACTACCCCAGAGCTTGTCCAGAGTCTGTAGCTTAGTGCTTTTCAGGGGGATATGTTAAGCATGCAGATTTTCTTCTCATCTAGCCCTAGAAGAAAGTATTATCTTTTTAACTTCCTCATGCACCCATCTGCTCACCAGGTACTCTAAAGGCTTCAAAGTGTAATTTTCAAGTAGTGTTAGGTGTCCTATCAGCATTTAGTTACAAGCAGTAGGGATTGTGGGGTGATTTTTTTTCATAGCTGAGAAGGACCCTGGTGATGCTTATTCCTATTCTTGGGTGTGTCTGAGGACCTTCTTGGGAACCAGTCACTTAGCTCTGCCCTTAGAGGCCAGGATGGTCAGAAATGGCTGTAAATAGGCACATGACCATGTTCATGTGAAGCTTTATTTACAGAACTGCACTACTTGTTAACCTCTCTTGGGAGTTTTCCATATTAATTTTCCTGAAGTCTCTTGGTGATATGACTCCATAAAAGATAAGCAGCCCTCAAACACTGAGAAGCTACGGACTGAGCAGCACCTAAGGTTTTAGGATAGTTTCTAGGATGCTTGTAGTATGAAAGTTAATCATGTCTTTTATCCATAGGATTATCATCCTGATAGACAAGATATTCAGAAGTCCATGACTGCCTTCAAAAACCTTTCAGTAAGTGATTAAGCTTATTATCCATTCTCTCAGACACTGTCAGGACAAATACGTGTTGAGTTAATACCCACTGGAGAAGACACACGGTAATCAAGTGACTTGTGAATTGGACTCAGTGTTTATTGGAATGAGGTCAAGGACATTCGTGCACGTTCCATGGCCAGTGAATTCTCCCTCTTGACTATACTCTGGACACCAGAGCCAGAACTGGGATGATTGAAATTCAGAAGAGACACAGCATAGTTTTTGCTGTAGATGCTGAAGTAACTTAACTTACTGCCTCTGAATTCAGGGCTCTTCAGTAACATCCAGGACACAGGTCCTCCCTTGTCATACTGTCCATCTGTGATGTAGACACCTGCCCCCATGGGTAGCACATGCTGCTTCCTTCTCTTGGGTTTGTCTGCTGGCAGACAGTGGTGAAGCCAGAAGGACATGTTGTTGGTCCACCATAGCCAGCTTCCCAAGGCCGATGGAACTGTCTGGGAGAGCACAGTTCCACCCCAGCTCCTTATATATAGTTCAGCACTTGTAAAAACAGAAGCAGTGTGGTGAAAAGACGACCCTGGAAGTGTCTGTCCTTATACGGTTGTGTGCTGTGTCCCTCAGGCCCAGTGTCAAGAAGTACGAAAGAGGAAAGAGCTGGAGCTGCAGATTGTGACGGAGCCCATCCGAAGCTGGGAGGGGGATGACATAAAGACGCTGGGCAGTGTCACGTACATGTCTCAAGTCACGATTCAGTGCGCAGGAAGCGAGGTACTGGGGCCTGCCCACCTTCCCCGCCCTGGCCCTGTCTCCCTCCTAAGTCTAGAGTAATGACACGTGCTACTGACAGTGTAGGAGTCTAACACTGTGGCCCACTTTTCATTCTTGACAAACGTGGAGAGCTTATGGTGTGGGTGGGAAGCTCAAAGCGCACAGGCTTGTTGCCAGTTCAGATCCACCTAGGATCAGCTTGGTTCAGAGCCCTGTGAACTGAGAGGGCATCCACCCAAGAATGGAAGAGACCAGCACACGTTATCTCATTATGTGTAGGTGTCTTCTAGAGACACTTGCATGGCCTGGCTCAGGCATCTTGTCAGAGCACATTTTGGGAGCCCAGTATTTTGTGGCACTGGCTTGTGTGTATTCTGGTGTTTATTTATGAGAGTTCTAGCTTTGTTGCTGGCTTGTTAAGTGACATCTCTCCCTAGTGGCAGTTAGTCTCTTGCCGGTGACCACCGTGGGAGGTGGTCCTGAGCAGCCTCTTGCGCTTTACCTTCCACACACAGTCATTTGGACAGAGAAGCAGCAGAGCTTGTTCTGAGTGTCCCCGCCACATGACAGTGTAGATGCTGCACAAGAAGTTGTCACTTTCTCCTTTTACCACCCTGACCTGAACACTCAGATCTGTCAAAAATCTGTTCCTTAATCAAATGGTTTTATGTGTGTGGGTGTTTTGCCTGCATGTGTGTTTCTGTGCACAGTTCCTGCAGTGTCCACAGAGGCCTGAAGAGGGTGTCTGATCCCCTGGAAATGGAGTTTCAGACAGTTGTGAGCTGCTATGTGAGTGCTGGGTTCTCTAGAAGAGCAGCCAGTGTTCTTTTTCTTTTTCTTTTTTTAAAACTATTTATTTTTATTTTATGTGAATTGGTGTTTTGCCTGCATGTATGTTCTTAAACCACAGAACTATCTCCAGCCCCTTAACTACGCAGTTGTGGGTCTTATTCTCAAGAGAACCAGAGCCATCCTGCCCTGGAAGGAAGAGACCTTCTGTGGTACTCCCCAGCCTTTGTGCCTCTGTAACAACATAACAGCTTGTTTCCACAACTTCTGTAGGATACAGACACCTCTCTTCCCTGCTGCCCATGAATGGGTGTGGCCTTGTGTAGGACATGCTCAGGGTCATTGTCTGCTGTTCTTACCCACAGCTAAAGGCAGGGGCTCAAATGTGGGAAGACTCAGGCCTGTGTCTGTGACCATAGACTCTCAGGACTTTTGTCTCTTAGATGTGGTGTGTGTTCTCTATGGCTTTTATTACCTTGAAGCAAATGACATTTAATGTACAAGAAATATTTTAAGTTTTCCATGTAAGCCAGAAAAGGCTTATCAGGTAGATGAGAGCAACGTTTACCTAACATTTCACCCTGTTTTTATTGTAGCTTCAAGAATCCACCTGTCCTCATCCCTTATTAAAATTTTCTAAGTTTTTTTTTTTTTTTTTTTTTTTTCTGGGCCATGAAGAGAAAGTTACCGGGTAGTATTCAAAGATACTCCACACAGCGCTGGAGAGTTGGTTCAGTGGTTAAGAACACTTGATGTTCTTTCCAAGGACCAGGTTTGATTTCCAGTAGACACATGACTCTAGTTCCAGGGGACCCAGCACCCTCTTGTGGTCTACACAGACACACATGCAATGCAGAAAGACATTCACATACATTACCAATACAAATAAACTTTTAATTTTTGTTAGATTGAGTCTCTCAGTTACATAGCTCTGACTGCCCTAGAACTGAGAATATAGACCCAGCTGGCTTGGAATACACAGAGATCTGCCTGCCTCTGCCTCAGGAGTGCTGGGATTAAAGGTGCCACCACACCTAGCTTAAAAAAAGAAAAAGAAAATATGTATTACAGGAGTTTGCAAGCTCAGGGTTCTTGAGTCTTTTTGTTACTTTCTGCTTTTAAGAATCTAATGGTGCATGGTTATTTTGTGCTGATTATAGGTCTCTGGCTGTGCTAAAGTTTAATATAGACTCAGTGCTACTGTCTAATGCAGACTTGGTTATATTTTGTTGGCATTCAGTACTGCTAGTATAATTTGGTGGAGTCTCAGTTAGGAAATACAGTTTCATAGGGTTGTGTACAGACCTGTGTGCACATCTGTGACAGCGGATTCTTCTGGTTTCAGGAAAAGAATGAGCGCTACCTGCTGCTCTTCCCAAGCCTTCTGCTGATGCTGTCCGCCAGCCCCCGGATGAGCGGCTTCATTTATCAGGTAAACACACTTAAGTTGATGCTTTTCTTTCTGTTGGTGGTGGACAGCAGACTGTTCCCAGGGTGCCCTTGAATTTATGTATTCATTTTGGACACACCTATATATGTACATCCTATGCTACCATAACGTTCTGACTGTTTCTTCCTCTGAGTTCACTTCTGCATCTTTCGTTGTGAGTGGAGAGCAGTGTGCACTTGTGAGCATCCCATGTCCCCTGCAAAGCACACTGCTTCTCTGGGCTTTCATGTTCTATTGTGCACAGCCTAGGTTCATCGAGGTGCTGTGGGCTGAGAAAGATCTGTTTGTTATAAGGGGTAGAACAGCCAAAAACACTGGGTGTGTCTCCTCATCATTTAACCTTTTGTAACTTATCTTTTCATGTATTAGTTTTTAATCATTTCCTGAAGAGCTGATTTGTAGGAGAAAGCTTGAAGGGCTCTTTTTTGTTGCCATGGGGACTAGTGGTGGGGACATTAGGTGGGGTCTAGAAGATGCTCCTAGAGTCCAACCACCACACCCTACTCTAATGCATGTTGATGCTTCACTTTCAGGTGGCCTTTTTATGATGTGTATGTTGTGTTTTATGTTGTCCCCTGGCAAGTAGTGTAGAGGGAGGGGAAAGATGTGCCTGTCCCTGGGAGGGCTTGTTACCACTGTTGTTCTCGATGGCAGAGCAGATATGTATGAGGACTCCTGAGCTACTGCATTGGCAGCTCCCCTGGAGAGCTGCCTATTCCTGGCTCCATTTCATACCCTGAGCCTCAGCCTAGGCTGTTACTTGGGCTGGGATCATCTGTGCTGTGGCATGTTCCTGGAGATGGTGTACTCCCAGACAGTTCATGAGAGCTTGCTAATCAACCCTGGTGATGGTCATGACCTCCATTGCTCAGGTGGAACACTGACTGCTAGCTCCTGGGCATGCGTGCCACCCAGAACCCTAGAAGTCAAGGGAGAAAAATGGAGAGTTTTGAAGCTAGTATGTGTTGCATGTCAGGAGCTGTCTTCAGAACGAAACAGCACAGACAGCAGCGCCACCGGCGTGGAAGTGCAAGCCCTCTGCTGGTCTCTCCTCTTTCCCTTGGCTATTTGGAATGGTGTACTTTTCTTTTTAAACCTGGAGTAGGGCCCAAGGTGGGGAAACTGTCCCATGCAGTGCAGACATTGGCAGCCTCTCCAGCCTGCACTACCACATACCAAGGGTACCTGCCAGATTTTGATATGGCTCTGTGTTTCCTGATCCCAGGGCAGCAGCTGTCCTAGCTTGCTCTGGACTCCTGTTGACACACCACAACCAACAAAACCCTGACTGCTCAGGAATTGTTGTTTACATGTCCAGGCAGGAAAGTGGGAGCAGAGGCAGGGAAGATGGAGGAACACTGCTTGCTGCTTGCTTATACCCTGCAGGACCTCCTGCCCATAGAGGGCCAGGCCTGCATCAATCATTAATCAAGAAAAATACCTCCCAGGCTTCTCTATGGGCCACTGGGAGATGGGCAGTTTCTCCTGTGGTTTCTTCTTCCCAGGTATCTCTAGCTTGTGTCTAGTGGAAAAAACCTCTTTAACACAAGTGCTATCCTGCTTGCTGATAAAGTCCTGCTTTTGAGCCCCAAACCCCATAGACTGTGGTAAAGATTTGGTCTTTGGCCACCAGGTGTCACAGTTTGTGTGGTTTGAAGAAAACTGTTGGGTGCTGGACTTTACTGTTGAAATGAGCCTCATCTCCAGTGTCAGGTTCTCAGCTGACACTGCCTGCTTTGCTGTGGATCCCTCCCATTTTCACAGACAGCTTGATTGACACCTGTGCACCCTACGGCATCTGTCTGACCTAACTGTGCGTTTTGTGTGCCAGAGAATAGCACACAGACTCTCAGTGTGTGTTCTCATCTGTTTCTCATCAGTTGGGGCTCAAACTCAGAACACTCTCTTTCTCTATAAGGCGGTATGCACTCCTCTGCAATGTGTCCTCTGAAGCAGGGGCTGTCCTCTGTCTTTTGTCCACAGACTCACCAAGTGGATAAAAGTCCTGCTTTGTGTTATACTCTGCCATTTTGTCTATTTGGGTTCTTCACTGTGGCTAGATCATTTTTTTAAGATGGTAGTTCTTATGTCCTCCTAGTTCTGCTACCATGTATAAAGTCATTGAATGTTTAATGGCACCTTCTTTATTAGAAAGGCATTAATTGTTTGGGGTATCTCTTTTAGGGAAAGCTACCAACAACAGGAATGACAATCACAAAACTTGAGGACAGTGAAAACCATAGGAACGCATTTGAAATATCAGGTAACGTGTGCAAGCCGGTGCAAGTGCTGCATCATAGTGAGGAGAGGCGGCCTGTCCTGGGGTGTAGAGCTTTGCCCAGATGAAAGGATGTGGTAAGGTGGCCTCAGGTTCCAGATGTCTGTGTGTGCATTTTCTTTTAATCCCACCTTCTCTCTAGGGAGCATGATCGAGCGGATTCTGGTGTCTTGCAATAGCCAGCAGGACCTGCATGAATGGGTGGAGCACCTACAGAAGCAGACTAGGGTCACATCTGTGAGCAACCCCACCGTCAAGCCCCACTCTGTGCCGTCACACACAGTAAGAGTCTCATGCTTTCTTCCTGGCTTTCAAGGTGGTGTCTGGGCAGGAGTTTTAAACCCTGCCTCCTCTTCCTCCTCCTCCTCCTCCTCCTCCTCCTCCTCCTCCTGCTGCTGCTGCTGCAGTTATCAGCACAGAGAAGCCTCCTCAGACACTTTCATGTCTGCTTTCAAACAGTCATGCTCAGAGCTACCACAGAGAGTTCCTACTGCACCTCAGGAGCCCCTGGCCCTGGAGGTGGTTTTTTCCCAAGAATTTAAAACAAAGCAAAAGAGAAGTGATAATGCTGTTAGAAAGGCATCAGACCTAACTCTTGAGTTACTTTAAGAAATGATAGGCTTGGGCCGGGCTCAGCTGGTAGAGGTCTTTGCCAGCATCTGCTACATGGGACTGCATTCCCAGCACTTGGGGGTAGGGGAAGGAGATCTGAAGTTCAGGGTCATCCTTGGCTATGTTAAGACCAGCCTGGGCTGCTTGAGACCCTGACACCAAACAGAAACAAAACAGCACGATCAACAACCAAAGCAATTATTTATTTTTTACTTAATAAAAAAACTCAGTAGCACTTTGGCTTTTTAGAGATACAAGTTTCAAAAATCCATCAACATTGGTGTTTAAATTTTGGTGTGAACATTTTTGCTTGAGAAGTTGGTGCTATTTTAAAACAACCTTTCAGAAATGAACTTTGTTGGTCATAGAGTTTTCTCCCTTCTTTGTGTGAGTCTTGTGATAGTTTCTGTTGTGTAGTTTATTTTTCCCATCAACACCTTCATGTAGAGGGTCTCGCCATGGTTACCTGAGAGCACAGCTCTACCGTTGGGCTCTCTTCCCAATGACGGTCGCACCTCAGGGTCCAGCCTTCTGATCTTGCCGTGTTAGCTAGCACTTGACTCTATATGGCTGCACTCTAGAATCTCTCCTTACTTGGGAGAAGTCCTGTAGTGCTGGTGCATGCCTTTAATCCCAGAGCTCAAGGCCAGCCTGGTCAGAGAATGACTTTTAGGACAGCCAGAGCTACACAGAGACACCCTTTTAGAAAAAGCAAAAACCAAAACAAAATGTCCTAAAGGGAAGGCTGGGAATTGGGGTGTAGCTCAGTGGTGGAGCATTTGCCTGATGTTGCAAGGTGTTGGGATTAGTTCCCTGTGCCACCAAAATAATAATAATAACCATAATAAATAAAAACCACTTAACTTGTGTGGGGTAAGTTTATCCCAGGGACGTAGGTTGCCTAAGTGAGTATGTATAGAACAGCAAAGTGAACTCAGACTCTTCACACCCATCACAGAGACTGTTGTGTATGTGCACCTGGCATCTCAGCATTCGGTGGCGTGTAGTAGAAGCTAGACACAGCCTGCTATGGGTGGCTGTGGAGTCCTGGTGGGGAAAAGCTTCTGTGCCTCACATGCTAGTGTATGAAGCACTGATGTTTTCCTGGAATTCCTTGATGGCATATATATGTTTTCTGCTTGGGATCCAGTTCTGTCTGGCGTTAATTAATCTCCCATTTTAGCATCAAGCATCTCTCTTCTTTTCCAATTAAGGAGAAACAAGCCAGTGTTTAATTATTACCATATTTCTACTGTAAGGGGTGAGGGGTGCAGCTTTCTCTTCTGTAGGGGTGCTTGTTTTGTAGTGGTATAATGTCTATAATGTGTCTGAGCCAGCAATTAGTGGCTGACCTGGTGCTTTGGGTTCCGTCCTTCACCTCTGAGGTGCTGCAGCCTTCACAGTCTTAGGGTTTTGTCTGTCAGCATCAGTTCCCAGAGTTATGCAGCCAGCTCTTCTTAGTTGTGCATTAACTACGTTAGCTGTGTGAGATCCAGGGGCTCATTTGAGTCATGCTAATTTTATTAACATTTTCATTTCATTGTCAGTGTGGTCGATTTGGGGGTTTAACAGGAATATAAACTGTATTAATAACATACCTCACTGAAGAATCAGATTTCAAATTACTCTGCTGTTATTCAAACAAGCTGAGATTTTTGAGAGGACAAATAACTGTATTGCAGAGATTAACATCCTTCTATGAAGGCCAAATGGTTCTTATTTCTTTACACAGCTCTATGGTGGCTGGGTTTACCCAAACAGGAAAGAGCCATAGATGGGGTCTGCTGTGCCCCAGGAAAATTGTTTTCTTCTTCCCTTTCTCTGCACAAGGCCTTGGTTTTGTTCTGTTCCTGTGTATTTGTTGGGAGGACGCCTCCCCCTTAGCCATCATGCTCTGTTCAGGAGCACCTGTTTGTTGGTTTGTTTTAAAGTTGTGATGGTTGCACTGGTTTCTCGCACACTGGACCATCACAGCTGTAACCTATGTAGAGTGTGGCTCTCTCAGCCCCGTGTCCTGCCCAGAATCTCTTGGAAGCATGGACAGCGAGGGGTTAACGGCGAGTGATTAGGCCTTCTCCAGTGGCCTCACCATCTCATGCTCTCTCTGCTCTTGCTTTTGTGCCTGGCAGCTCCCCTCCCATCCTATCACTCCATCCAGCAAACACGCGGACAGCAAGCCTGTGCCACTGACGCCTGCGTACCACACACTCCCCCACCCCTCTCACCATGGCACCCCACACACCACCATCAGCTGGGGACCCCTGGAGCCTCCGAAGACCCCCAAGCCTTGGAGCCTGAGCTGCCTGCGGCCTGCACCTCCCCTCCGGCCCTCAGCTGCTCTCTGCTACAAGGAGGTGAGGTCCTGCAGCCACTCAGACTGCCAGCTCCAGTGAGCATGTCTTGACATCTGGGTGTGTGAGGGTCAGAAATGAACATCTAATGAGTCTGTCAGTCCCTCAAAACTTTGAAGAGAGTCTGTCCCCACTCTCCGTCACCTCCTTCTGTTGCATGGGCCAGGAGGTACCAAGCCTGAGGTGCTTGGGCACCTGTAGGCTGCAGGGGCCTTGCCCGACTGCATGCCGTTGTGCTGTGCCCCACGTCTGTCCCTGAGTCCTGAGGCTGTCGAAGGTAAAGAGTAGATTTCCCATTGACAGTGGTGCCGTCCTTGAAGGCAGTGCCTCCCTGGCCTTTGAGGAGTTGCAGCAACCTCCCTCAGTTCACTCCTGCTCTTCCCTGCATGCCATGTATAGCCATAGTGCGCCTGCGTCTTCACTGAGCGTCCACAGTCTCATGCGCCCCACCTAACCTTGCTTTCACCTGAGGAGGCTCAGCTTTGGTGACCAGTAAGGCGTGGGCCTGGACATGGTGGCTTGTATGACAGAGAGTGAATGGAGTATGCACAGGGTCTTTTTGGTAGGTGCTCCCGTATTTCAGGGGTGCTCTGTCGGGTGCATAGTATGGTTCTTTTGGAACGGATTTCTGTCTGAGGTTGTTTTCTGTTACATAGTAAGTTTGAGGCCAGCAAGGGCCATAGCAGAGAGGTTTCAAAAATAAAGTCAAGTGTGATAACACATGCCTTTAATTCCAGCACCCCAAATGTAGACAGGAGGGCCTGCAGTTGGAGGGCAGCCTGGTTTATACAGCTAGGGCTACATAGACCTTATCCCAGCAACAACGGGAAGCAAAAGAGATAGCAGTCAAAGCCTGCTCTGCCCTAGAAGTGCTTCCCTCGTGTAAGGCAGCAGTGGAGGCCAATGATGCTTAATGTGCTCCTGCTGGAACCCTCGTCCAGTGTGCTCTGTACACACTCCATTTTTACCTTAAAGGAGAGGGGCCCAGATAATTGCTGGACATTCTCTCTGCCTTGCCCTGAGCTGGGGACACAGGCCTGCAGGGCGAAGCCAGCAAGTCCTGCCTCCGCTAGTCTGTGCTCAGCCATTGGCTCCTTCCCTTTGCTTTAACTTTGGGATTCTGTATAACTTCTCAACCTATCTGCACTTTCCGTTCTTTTTAAATAACCTCCTTTTCCTTCACTTATACCCCAGAATGAACAGCCCTGCCCTGCCCTGCCCTGCCCTGCCCTGCCTTTAGGGAGTGTGGGGGGACCATTTGTCTTTCCTCTTTCAGCAGAGGCCTTACTCTTACAGGATATGTGGGCTCTGGTTTTGTTTACAGGAGGGTTTTCCTAAGAGCAGAGGGGGGTTCCAGAGGATGGGGAGTTGAGCTCTTGGTTTGAGTTCCTGTTGGCAGAGACCAGTGCAAGAGCTGGGGATGGGGGTGGGAGGTGCTTGATGGTGGCTGCTGGTTTCACACAGTCTGTCAGCAGATTTTGTCGTTGGTGTTTCCCTAGGATCTTAGTAAGAGCCCCAAGACCATGAAAAAGCTGCTGCCGAAGCGGAAGCCTGAGCGGAAGCCTTCAGACGAGGAGTTTGCTGTGCGCAAGAGTGAGTGCCCACCTGTGGGAGTGTGACCACCTCATGGGCCTTAGTGCCACACCGTGGAAGAAGTGACCTTCCCGTAATGATAGTGCAGGGGGGAGAGCTGAGTCTACACCTGACCAAGTAGGTGGCAGAGTGCAGCTGGCCTCGCCAGCCTCCCTCCCTCTCCTTTGTAAGACTGTTCTAGTCCCAGCACCAGCTGTTGTTCCAGCCCCCTGCAGGCCCGTAGAGTATATGTGTACATTTCTAGGGCTCTGATTTCCTGTCACCTGTGCTCTGCCAGCACACCGATAGTCTGAGTCACATCCACCCTCCCTCTTCCTGTCTTTCCCCCTGGCTTATCTGTTAGGAATGGGGAGGGCTGGGCTCAGCTGTGCCTGGTGGCCCTTACTGAGCAAGGATTTACCATGTATCCTCCATGTGACTGCCACCATGGGGTGCTGGGACACTAACATTGGTCAGACCTTTAGTCGCTGGCAGACATTTAATGCTGCTTTGTATCTAGCTGTGAGACAAGCTGTGAAGACCAAGTCCACAGCACTGGTCCTCAGGTAGGTAGATTTGTCCTAGGAGATGTGGATCAATGCCTAAAAAACATTTCACTTGTCATAGCCTAGTGCCTGTGTTATTGTGTCTGTTGATGGAAACCGGGGATGCTGTGGAACGGCCTGCTCTAGTGTTGACACAGATAGCACTGGAACGGCCTGCTCTAGTGTTGACACAGATAGCAGCAGTGCCTAGCTTCTAGATGCAACCCCCTCCTGAGTGGGGTGGGGAGGCTGAGGGGCCTCAGCCGTCTGGCTGCTGCACAGGTAGGAGTGCAGTTGGCAGGGGGACTTGTGTTGGGGAGGCACAAGCCAGGAGGCAGGATTGAGTGGATAGTGGACCCATGAGAGGTTGGGGCTAGTTGAAAGCCGTATGTGCTCAGAGCTCAGAGGAGAGGAGTGACCTTACCCACAAGTCCCAGCAGGTTACCGATGGCATGGCAGACCAAGGACAAGGGTTGGAGAAGTGTTATGTTAGTGAGCTCCAGTTGCTGCCCAGCCGAGCTCACTCCTTCTGTGATTGGGTAAGCTGTGTTAGTTTAGTTAGTTAGAAGGCCAGGAGATAGGCAGTCTGTGCAGTGGCCTACACCAAATGGCAGCAGCACATCTGTGAGGGCTGTGGGTGCAGCATGCCTACGCTGTGCTTCTGACTCTAATGGCTTATTCTCTGCCCCTGTGTGCTGTGCATGTGCTCACCGAGTGTGACGAGCAGCTGCTTACAGACAGACCGTGCCGACTGGAGGTGCCTTCTGCTGCCCAGAGGGAGGAAAGCTTTTACTGCAGCATCTGTATTCTTGTGAAGTAGCCATGTGCTGTGGGAACGTGCCTGATGGCTTGTCCAGGTTGTGAAGTCAGGGATTTTCAAGGGTTTTGAGCTCTTGGAAGTGCTCTCCACTGTCTGGAAGGAAATAATTGGTTTACCTTATATACAATCTACTTCCTTAAAATGTGCTCAAGAGACTGAGGCAGGCACAACTCTGTAAGTTAAGAGGCCAGCCTGGCTTACATAGCAAGTTCGAGACCAGCCAAGGCTACATAGTGAAACCTTGTCTCAAATAAATATATGCATAAAGTTACTGCGGCACAATTCTTTATAGCTATGAGAATATCGGCCTTCTGTTCTTCTGTTTTTATTAGGAGAACTCAAAAGAAAAATAGCTGGGGGATAACCTGGTCTGATGCAGTATGACTTTAATCCAACACTGGGAAGCAGACACAGGTGGCTCTCTGTGAGTTTGAGGCCAACCTGGTGTACAGAGCGAGTTCCAGGACAGCCAGGGCTACCCAGTACAACCCTGTGGTGGTGTGGGAGGGGGCGGGCATAGCTAAGTAACCTAGGAGAGAACAGGAGCACAGTGGGGGTGAGGGCCATGTCGGTTCCCTTCCCCACCTCCCCTGTGGTCAGCAGAGCCTTGAAGCACGGCATGGCAGATTTCCTGCATTAGTGTCTGAGTGGGGCTCCCTGGTCAGAAGGAATGCCCTTGAAGGCCTGTGATCTGGTGCCTTTCTGGACGTCTTCTGCCTTCACTCCTCACAGTTTTCTTTCTATTCACACCATGTCAAGGCCCAGTCTGTGAAACTTGGGGTGCTTGGCTCTGAGTCTCAGTTCCTGACTATTTAAAGATTAGCCAGTGAGAAAGCCAAGGCTAGCATCTGAACTGCCCAGCATGGCTCTGGGATGTGTGCTGAGTGGTGATGGGCTCCCCTGTCCCTGCACAGGCACAGCTGCTCTGGAGGAAGATGCACAGATCCTGAAGGTCATCGAAGCTTACTGCACCAGTGCAAAGACGAGGCAGACCCTCAACTCCAGTGAGTGTCACTCTTCACCGTGGGCGGGGGTGGGCTGGGGAAGAGGGTCTGCAAGCAGCTGCTTTGTGAGCCTGCTGCTCTGGAGGAATGTTTCAGGAGCTCACGTGGCTGTGTTCTAGACAGCATCCCCCGAGAGGCCTGCATCCTCACTGAGGCTTTAGTTATACACCGGCAGAAGACAGTGGCGATTCTTTTGTTTATTTTTGCTCTTTGATGGTATTGGAGCTTTTTTTTTTAACTTTTAAAAACAATCTGAAATTCAAGTCTAGAGCCATCTTTCTATCATTTTTAAATTTTTATTTTATTTTTAAAATAAGCCATGGTAATTTCTTTGACAGATTCCAGGTGGTTTCTCTTAACTCCTCACAGAGAAAGGCATGCTACAGCAAGGCAGCATCCAGGAACACTGCCTGACTCAGAGGCCACTGCTCTTTGATGGGCAGGTGAAACCTAGCAGTTCTCTTTCTGTCTAATTTGGAACTGGCTGTTTGGCACAGAAACCAGTTGCTGTGGCTCTCCTGTCTTGCCCCTTCTCTGCTCCAGTTTTTGGAGAGACACCTTTCCCCCTTTTCTTTAACAGCTGTAGGGTGGCTCAGATCCATGTCTTGCCAGCCTTGAAAAGCCAGAGAAGGTGGGAAGGGACTTTTCAGCCGCTGAGCTTTTGTTAAGTAGCTAGTGTAGCAGGCTGATCCCCAGGCGGCAGCGTTCCAGATGGCTAGATGTGTGTAGTATTTCTGCAGCACTGCACTGTCTGCTGTCTATGGCGTTTAGGTCTTGCTAAGGGTTAGTGAGGTCCCTCTCCGTCCTACCATCGCTGGGAAAGGGCCTGGTAAGACTGATGAGAAGAGAAAGAGAGCCATGGGGAGGCTTGGGGGCCCTAGGAAGCCATGGATATCTATTGGGATGGTTGGATGGCAACTCACAAATACAATTTTCATGATTAAAGTGTTACATCTTTATAATTTACAGTGATTGTGCTGTGATAGGTTGTAGCTGTAGCTGGCAGTTTCATAGTTTGGATTTAGTTACCAAACTAAAGTGCTTAACCTGAAACAGGAACCGCCGGCTTATAGTCTGAGATGAACATAGCAGGTCTGTGAACTCCTGACTGTGGCTCAGCCCATATTCCCTCTGGGCCAAAGGCAGAGTGCCCTGAGGTGAGCTGTGGCTTCCAGCCTGGCCCATGCTCTGGACTTGCATTCTTCCCATGCAAGGAAAGCACTGGTCACTGTGCTGAGTTTTGCTCCATTGATGTGTTGCGTCCTTCCATGGCTGCCACCTGGCATCCTGAGACAGGAGAGGCGCACAGTCTGTGCTGGACAGGTGACATGCTTGGCAAAGGCCTTGGAAAGGGCTCATAGTGAACCATTTCCACATTAAATACCTCGCAAACACTTCGTTACCTAAAGCGCTGCTCTGTTGAGTTCATGTCTGGATGCCAAGAGGGTGGTGCACACCACACACAGCTGGCACTGTTTTCTGTCTCAGAGGGAGTGGCCCTCAGAGACTTGGAGCACAGGCTCCCTGCAGGAGCCCACACAGCCTTGCATGCCCACCTAGCTGCTGACCAGCTCACGTTGTTCACATTGCTAACCGTGCATGGAGCTCTGCCCCCTCCCTTGCCACTGTCCCTTGTCCCTTCCCTTGCCACATGGTGGCATTGCTGGTCTGTATTCATCTTCCTGACATAAAGAACCACATCAGGGAGGTGATAAGGACCCCCTCTGTCCCTTGCTCTGCACTCAGACTTTGGTGCTGGAGCAGGCTGTAGACTGACACGGTAAGTTTAGGCTCCTGCTGTTCATGTATATCGTCTCAGCAAGGGACCAACCAAGGAAGTGACACAGAAACGTGCTAGAAGCATTTTGTATATAGTACATCATTCCCAGAATAGGGTATAATGCTTAGTTAGCCACACACTTAGTGCCTTTTTATAAGTTATGTCCTAAATAAGATAGTTGATAAAATCGGTTAATTGCCAAGTGCTAGAGAATCATGTTTTAGAGGTGAATGTGCTATGTAGTTTTCTAGCCGAGATACATAGATATGTTTAAGTGAAGCCTTTGAAGCGGGACCATGATGGGGCTTACGGAAGGGGTTGGCTGGGTTTGTTGTGAGGGTTGGACTAAGCTCATTATAAAGGGCAGCAGTTAATAAGGAGAAACAAACATGTTGCCATGTTTTAACAATATTTTCTCTTTCCCTTCTCTTCCCATCACCTTCTGCTTTTGTTCCATGTTGTGGTTGTGGCTCTTCCTGTCCGCCCCTCCTCATCCCCTCTGCCTGTTGCTCCTGTCACTTCATCCCGTCTTAGCATGGCAAGGCACTGACCTGATGCATAATCACGTCTTGGCTGATGACGACCAATCAAGTCTAGACTCCTTGGGTCGTCGCAGTAGCCTTTCTCGTTTGGAGCCCTCAGACCTCTCGGAAGACTCTGAGTATGACAGTATATGGACAGCCCATAGTTACAGAATGGGTTCTGCATCCCGTAAGAGCTGCTGCTCATATATCTCTCACCAGAACTAACGCACTGAGCCTTTCTTAACAATGCTTGTATCGCAGCCTGCTTTTCTTAGACGTTTCTTGCTGTTCCTTGTCTCTTATGTGATATTTTAACAACTCTGGAGAGTGTCTTGGTATTTCCCATTGTACCTAGTGGAGGCCCAATTGCCAATCTGAGAACACATTCAGCTGCTGCCTGTGGGAGGGAGGTGCTGGGTCCAATGAGTCTGTACCTCAGGGGCTTTTCCCATAGGGAGTGTTTTATACAAGCCCCAGAAGGTTTGGTTTTTCATTCTCCGTGTAGCGACTGTTTCGCTTCCTTTTGGATACAGCCGTATGGACACTTTCCTAGTTTATGCAACCGCATAGGTTTGCGTCCAAGTGCCACAGCAGAGGAGACGGAGACTCTAGCCTTACAATAGGAATCTAATTTTTTTTTTTTTTTTAAATGTATAATGCACTTGACCAAGTAGCTGTGGAGAGGTTGAGAGGAGTGTCTGTAGCACCGAGTCAGCTGACAGCTGCTTTGGTGATGGTGCAGAATGCTGCATGGACTCTGCCTGGCAGATACACACCAGGGCTAGTGCCATTGGGTGTTGAGAACAGAGTCTGGAATCTGTCCCCACCTACTGCTCTGTGCCTTTTTGTGTGTGCGCCTTGGCTGTGAAGGGAGAGCTCTCCTCCTTAAAGGTGACTTTACCATCATGGCTGTGACATCCACTCACCATTACACCACACTTCCCTGAACTGCAGTGTTTGCTGGTACCGTCTCTGCCAGTGCAGCTCAGCTGCGTTCAGAGAGGTGCTTGGTTGAGTGCTTGGCTTGGCCGCAGCCTGGCTGCCCCATGTTCACACTTGCGCTGTCTGTGAGGGCCATGAGCACCTTGTTGCTTTGAATACTAGCTGCAGTGAAACTCTGTTTCTAGCAGCCCCATAGTTGATCCTGATTACACTGCAGTGTCGAAGGCTGGCCTGGGAGACAGCCCCTTAGACTCTGGAGTTTGTTGAAAGGACTTTCCCTGGCACTGAGGAAGAACTGAATGTGACATTGCGTTGAGTCGCAGCAGCAGACCACACCTGGCCATTGCTTGAGGGGCAGCACTGTCTACCAAGCGTTCATTGACATCTGCTTCAGAAACGGTGCCACCGTCAATGGAAAATGATGTTCTTTCCATCCTTCAGGGTATGGAGCCCAAGTGGCCATGACCTCTGAGCCTAGCCCTCTTTGAGAAGCCTGTGTATACAGTATTATGTCCTCTTTGCTCCCTCTCCTGGGAGCTGGGTCCTGCTGCTGCTGCTGCTGCTAATGGAGGAGGCTTGTATGGCGGGAGGGAGGGGTGGCCTGGAACGGCTGGGTCAGCACAGCTACCCACACCCAGTCTGTCTGTTCTTGTGGCTACAGGGCTGCTTTTGTCCCCTGAAGAGTTTGGATTCTTATAAGGAAGTCAAGGGACAAGCTTTGAAAACTTGCACCTAGTATTAATTGCCAGTAGAAATGAGGTTTGTGTAGATTCTGCCACACAAATAGCAAATGGGATTTCTGAAAAACAAAACATGAAAATGTTGGTATTTATTTGATTTCCTGCAGTGACAGTTGTCTTTGCTGACACGCCTCAGGCTGCTTGCCCCTGCCTTACCTTAGTATGGGTTCTCTGTCAGAAGCTGTGGTACAGCAGGGAGGCAGGCACAGCTGTCCTTGAGGTGTCCTCCTAACGCCAAGTGAGGTGACACTGCTGTGCTGTCTGTCTTAAGGGGATGACATTCAGTCAGAACCATTGGGATTTTTTATTTCCGTTTGTTTGTTTGCTTGCTTGCTTAGCTATTTATTTATTTATTTATTCATTCATTCATTCATTCATTCATTCATTCATTTATTTATTTGTGAGGCCAGTGCTGTAAAACAACAGCTTGGGATTTTTTTATTTCCATCATTCCATCCATCCATCCATCCATCCATCTATTTATTCATCTATCTATCTATCTATCTATTTATTTATTTATTCATTCATTCATCCATTCATTCATTCATTCATTCATGAGGCCAGTGCTGTAAAACAACAGCTTGAACTTTTCTTTGCATTTGTTTACAATGTCTGATATTGGTTTTGTGACCTGGTTAGAAGTTTGTTAGTGCCACAGGCACAGGAGATGGTCCTCATGTGGCAGAGGGGACTCAGCGTTGGAGGGGCCATCGTTTCTACGTTTGTGGAACTGTAGTCATGCTGATAGTATCTAACGTTTCTGCAGCTCTGTAAAGCCGTGTACAGTGTGATAACGGAAGAATGCAGACTGAGCAAGAAGGTAGGTCCAAGCCATCCTGGGCCTTCTGCAGGTGGCCCAACAGTGTTCCTGTCTAACTAACTGATCCTCGCCACAAGTCTTTACTAAGCTACATTAATTCTGTGTTCGGCATAAAATTGCCAAAACACAATAATGTGTATATAGTGGTATAAGGTCTTGGGGAAATCTATATATTGTGCTCTTTATCTGTGAATGGGAAAAGCCATTTTAGTACAAGACTCCCATTTGAAAACTCACTTGGATGTATATCTGAATGTTGCATTGTATTGTACAGTATGCTTATTGTCTGTGGTTGCATATGGCAATGAAGTGTCTGTTTTATATTAAAAAAGACATCTGTTCTGTACAGTTGAAATAAATTTTGCATTTGCTAGCCCTTGGCTTTTATATTTGTTACATGGGGGAGGGGAATAGCATAGTTTGAGGCTGAGTGTCCTGTGGACGTTCTCTCAAGCTGGCATCTTCATGGGCATGCCTTCTGTCTGCTGTGGTAGAAGACTGGTGCTTTCCTAGGTGGGATGTATTCTATAAATTGTACAAGGCAGGGTCACTGTGTAGCCCTGGCTGGCCTGGAACTCACAGAGTTCTGCCTGCTGATTTCTCTCTAGAAGGGAGGATCCAAGGTGTGTGTCTCCAGGCCCAGCTGCTTTCTTTCTTTTTCCCTGTTCTTGCAAAGTTTCTCATGGGTGAAAAAAAGCTCAGCTTTTAAGTCCTTCATTTGGACCAGGCCTGGCATTTCCCTTTTGTTTTGTGAAGTGCATGCCTAGTTCAGAAGAGAAAGCCATTCCTGGTACAGCCTGTCTTTTTTATTGTATGGAAAAGCTAACCAGATCTCAGACCCATAGACAATGCAGCCTGTTTGATTTGAACTCGACTGAGGAGATTTCTAAGGGTGATGCTTTGCTTCATCCTGAGAGTAGTGTCAGCTTAGTGCAGATGATGAGGGGCCTGTCACAAATGTTTCGGGCACTGCTAGATGACTGACGCTCTTGTGAGAAAGACAGACAGTCATGCTTTGGGTACAGGCGAACACATGCATGCTTGCCCACATACTTAACATCTCTCTCACAGGGTATGAGTTGGACATGAGATGTGATTATTGCAGAGTCACACAGTATGTGTCCCCTGTAGTCCCTGGCATGAGGGAATGAATGCCCTGGAGTGCATTTGGCAGCCTAGGCACAGTCTCCTTACTCTGAATTGAATTCCTTTGTTAGATCTGTGTTTCTCAACTAGACCCACATCCTGTTCGTCTTTGACAATGCAGGACAGGATTCTGAGACTACGAGTGTTTGACTCTTGTTTCTGTTGCTGTGAACATGTTCCCAGTCTTGAATCACAGCTATGAGTGGGTGCTGCCATAGGACCTAGAGCTGGCTGGCATCCCCAGCCCACCAGTATCCTCAGAGAGTAACCTTGTAAAATGGACTTGAGGTTGGACAGACACACTTGCAGGTTTGTGCTGGAGATTCCAGCCTGAGAAGTGCTAGGTTGGGGCTGATTGTGAACGGTTGTCTGTTCTTCACTTGCATGTGGAAATCATAACAGTAGGAGCAGAATGATAGTTTTTGTAGGGCTGTGGGGCCACCTGACACTTCTGACGCTGGTAGCCATAAAACCCACAAAAGGCCATTGCTTAAATGAGGAGTTTCGGCTGCCCCCCCCCCAAACCTGCAGTGTTCTAGGAGTGCACTGTGAATCTCCAGTAAGACTACATGCAGAACCTGACGCCATCTCCACAAAGACCACAGTTTGCAAAACACAGCTCTCAACTGTGCCACGCTTTTACAAGTGCGTAAGGTGTCTGAGTTCCTGTGATGGGATTTTACGTAAAGTACTAGAACATTCTCTGGTTCTGTGGTTACATGGTTTTTCTGAGTTAGGTATTTAAGAAAAGTTTGCTGTGATGCCACTAAGACTATTTCAGATGTAATGTGTTAAATAATGTATTTTAGAAAACTTAAAATTCTTCAAATATTTATGCCTTGTAAACCCGGCTGTTATCCTTTGTTGTTTTGTTGAGAGGCTGTGTGGTGCTGGCAGTGTCTGCTGTACAGTTAACAATCCTGTTGTGACCATGCCCGTCTAGGCCTCCAGCAACTGTCCTCCTCTCAGGAACACAGTCCCATCCTTAGTTTTTGACTGAATTCTTAGGTGCCTTGTGTACAAAGCAGCTGTATTGCTCAAGGCCCTGTCACGTGTTCTCAACTAACAAATGGGGCTATAGAGTTTTATCCCTTCCAACATTGTGTTTCTTGGAGGAACTTGAGGCTGTATGTATGACCTTGTTGGTAAGAGCTGGCTGTCAGACTGTGTCTTTAAGAGCAGCTCTGCAGCGAAGGCTGCCCCTTTGGACTCCCAAATAGTAAATGATTAATTGAAGGGTTAGCCCCCAGGGAAATCACAGTGAGTCTGGTATGGGTGTCCTTGCTTTGCAGAGACACCCTTTATGCCACTTACGTAATCTGGAAGCTTTAATGCTAGAAACAGATTTTCCAGTGAGAAAAAACTAAAAAATAAAAAAGACAGTGTATTGCCTGCTGCCTAGGGCATTTCTAAAACCTCAGTTTCCCCCGTGGTCCTTCTCCAGCCGGCCTCTCGAGTTTACTGTGGCAGAGTAGTCACCAAGACTTTTTAATTTGGTGCTAACTCAGTCGCCAGCTATCACCCCAAATAGTATCCCTAGCCACTGGATACTCCTCAGTGGGAAACCTGAGGAACTAACCCAAGTGCTGACTCTGGCTGTTGCTCTTCACCGAGGAGCATGGGTCCAGCTGCTCAATCACCCGAATCATTGGAACCCTTACTTTCTGGGCACAGTTAACGTGCACTAACTTGGAAAAGACTCTTATCACCTGTCCTTGTGTAGGAGACACAGGTGAACACATGCCTGGTGCTTTCTCTCATATTTCCCTGAGTGAGTGAGTGATCCATGTGTCTGTCAGCACTAAGCGAGGAAGAGGCGTGAATGTGCTCCTGCTGTGTCCAGGAGGCTGTCCAGAAGGGACGTCTGCCTGTCAACTGGACTCTGTGTGAGGGGGGTGGGGCTGACATTGTCAGCCTGCTGATGTTTTTTCAAACATGTTCTTCCTTAGGACAGCATCTTAAAGCCCTGCACCTCCAGGACTTGGGGCTCTGAGGGAAAGATAGATGGTATGGCCTCACCAGAACCTGCCGGTGCAACCCTCTCTAAGAGTGGGGTGGCCATCCTTGAACTAGTGTTCCACAAAGTAACGTGAGTGTACTCAGCACACTAGGATGTCGACAGCTTTTCAACCACTCACATGAGATTCAAGACAGGCAACCTCACTATACACTGGCTACTTCCTTCACAGGCAAAATTGTGCTGTGTGACATAGACCTGGCTGGATTGTCACGCCTGAGCTCCCCAAGGTGTTTCCAGCCCCTGTCATTGTGGGCTTGATCCAGCACCATTCATGGTAACAGACTTGGCAGATACACAAACAATGGCCTGGGGAGGTGTAGCTGAGGCCAGTCTTACAGGCTTCATAGTTGCCCTGGTGGATGGCTAGCTCCACATGCCAGGGACATTTCATAAGCCCTTGCTGTCAGCTTAGACAGCAGTGGCTCAGCTCACCTTGTTTGCTCAGGGATGCACAGGCTTGGTTTAAATTGCCAGCAAAGCTGCTCTTCAGTGCTGTCTCTCAAACAGTGTTTTAGGGTTTCCATGCCAACAAGGGCACACAAGAAGTGCTCCTTAAAATCTGATGTGCTTTCAGGAAGACACATGAAGAGCACCCCGGAAACACAGAAGCAAATTAACCCCATTTCCACAGGCAGCCATCTTATCTCATGCCACGTGCTTTCTTCAGAAAGAAGGCAGTTAAGCAAGCACAGCATGAGCTGGGCACCTTTTCTGCGACAGAGCCCATCCTTCATGTGGTCCAGCTCCTGCTGATGCTGGTGCTGGTGCTGGTGCTGGTGCTGGTGCTGGCGCTGCTCAGAAAGCAAATGATTATAACCACATTATCTGATCCTCCTTCCTGGTACCGACTCTTTGAAGGCCAGTGTCTGTTGCACAGTGCGTGTCACTTGAAGGGGTCACCGGTGGGTCAGCATCTGTCAGGACTATGTGCCTCTGCTGTGGGTAGTGTGCTTTCTTTCAGTTCATGGCTGCGTGTTCAGGGGGATTGGGAATTTTCACAGCAATCAGACAGTAAATTTTATTGTTTCTAAATTTGTGTTATAATGTTATAATTTTATGGACATTACATGTACAGTCTTGATGTTTCGGTTGTTAATTTTAGCCCTTAACACTGAGTTACCTCTCCAGACCTTAAACTTTTTTGTAATTTCTAGGGTTTTTTAATTCAAAAGTACAAGAATTATGTGTTCTTTCCTGGCCTGATCTTTTCAGCAATGCTGGGATGATATAATGCCTTAAATTTTGGTTGTGTATTGAATGTGGTGTGGTCAGGCCTTTAGTGTACTTGCTGTTAGAGATTTCCATATCTAAAAGAGTTTAATAAGTTGCAAAAGATGGTATTTTTACATTTTTTTCTATTGATGTTTCTTTAATGCTTTGATTGGCCACACCCAACAGATGGCTGGAGAAAACTGGTCAAAGATTTTAATGTGTAGTCACTGGCCTTGGGTATATAAGTGATGTATATAAAGTATGTTTCTTCCTTGGTCCCGAGGCAGCACTCACGTGAGACTTGTCTTTTTAATGACCAGGTTCACGTAAGGAATCCGCTCCGCAAGTGTTGCTTCCAGAAGAAGAAAAAATTATAGTCGAAGAGACCAAAAGCAATGGACAAACCGTGATAGAGGAAAAGTAAGGTCTTTTTCTCTCTGTACAGCTTGCTACCCCACTCCCCTCGCAGTGAAGTCTGAGCTCTGCTGGAGGCTTGGTGATGGGCTAGGCTGCAGTTAGCCTGAGGTACCCAGGCCGGCCGGCTGCCCGGAAGTTAGAAACTTAGATTTGGTAGGCAGAGCTTGGCTCTCTGCTGCCTGAGGTAGCCCTGGAGGCCCTGCCAGTCTGTGCATAACAACACCTTTCATGTGCTTACTCTTTCCTGTTCCAGGAGCCTTGTGGACACGGTGTACGCATTAAAGGATGAAGTTCAAGAGTTAAGACAGGTACGCCAGTTTGTTGTTGTTGTGTTTTAGTAGGAGAAAAGGGGAAATACTGTTTTAAACATGGAGCTCATTGTAGACTAAGAGGAAGTCACCAAGCCGCCACCTTCCTTACAAGTGACAGGTAAGAGCTAGAGATGGCTCAGCAGTTACGAGCACCTGCTCTTCCTGAGGCCCTGTGTTCTGTTTCCAGAATTCACAGGGCAACTCAAAAGTCGTCTGTTAACTTCAGTCCTGATGTCTTCTCCTCATTCTACACACATACAAGCAGGAAAAGAGTGTACCCATGTACATAAAGCAAAGCAAATCTAAAAGGTGAAAAAATTCTTCAACCACTTTTAAAAACACAAGAATGGAGCTGGGCAGTGGTGGTGCACACCTTTAATCCCACCCAGCACGTTGGAGGCAGAGGCAGGAGGATCTTTGTGAGTTCGGATCTTTGTGAGTTGGAGGCCTGTTCTGAAACCAGACCAGGCTCCAAAGCTACACAGAGAAACCCCCTCAGAAGTAAACAAACAAATAAATGGAAATACAAGAGCTAGAGCATGTTTGTTTCTGTTGATGGGAGTGATCTATGGTGCTGTCTACCATAGCAGCCTGCTGCTTGCCTCTGATGGCTCTGCTTCAAAAATCCAGGACAGCAGGACAGTGGTGCCTAGGCAGCCGTGTGTGTGTGTGTGTGTGTGTGTGTGTGTGTGTGTGTGTGTGTGTGTGTGTGTGTGTGATTTTATTTTGAGTTGCATTTTATTATTTTGTGTGTGATGTATAATGTGGGGTGGGGCACATGCCACATCATGTGTGCTCTGGGCAGTTGTTTTCTTCTTCACCTGACAAAGCAGTCCTGGGACTGAGCTCAGGTTGTCTGGCTTGTGCTGCAAGTGCTGTCACCTGCTGGGCCGTCCGTCCGTCCGTCCTCTGATGTCTGTGTTGAACAGCTGTGGGCAGGCTGGGGAGATGTGCGGTGCAGGCGGTGCAGGCGCTCGCTCGTTCCTCTCTCACTTTCCTTCCGTCCTGACATGGTTCGTTCAGTTGCTGTTGACTGGACAAGTGTGTAGAGGTGTCCTGGCGCTGTCTGCAACCAGCCCCGAGGATGCAGCTGGGGTGCCGTGGTAGTGAGCCTGCTGTCCTCTGCTTCCCTTGCAGGATAACAAGAAGATGAAGAAGTCCTTAGAGGAGGAGCAGAGGGCTCGCAAGGACCTAGAGAAGCTCGTGAGGAAGGTTCTGAAGAACATGAACGACCCTGCCTGGGATGAGACCAATCTGTAGGCCGACCTAAGGAAGACAGCGTCCCCAGACAAGGCTGGGGTCTTCGGCCCAAGCACAGTGACATTCAGGACTAAGTAAGGCAGGTGGTCTTTCTTCATCAGACTGACATAACTACATGTGAGTTACAGACACTGAGGCCTGGGCAGAGCACATGTCTGCTGACTTCTCCATGCGGTGATTGACCAGAGTCCTTTGGCTTTTGGACTTTAATTGAATCTATAAATAGATACTTGTGTACTTGTTGTAAATACTGACCTCTGGACACATACCCACGATGTGACTGGGCTAACCCTCTTGCTAGGATTTTCTTCTCAGCCCTTCTGGCCACAGAGATTTGAAGTTGCGATCGCAAAGTATTGGGAGCAGAATGGTGAAGAGGTAGATGCCTGGGCGGCTGACTTGGTCCACATGTGCAGGCTCCATGGTGCCATCAGGAGCGCCCACTTGGGCACAGTGGACTTCCGTGTCATTCTTCTCTTAACTGCTGCAGTATTCCCGTCTCAGGCCTGTGGCTGTCCCCAGGCACTCATGGATTCTAGGAAGGTGACATTATCTGCTTGTGATGCTCTGTCCTGGCTGGGCCCTGGGTCACAGGAATGTGTCACAGTGTGGAGAAGTGAGTCAGCCTTGTGCAGCTTGGCCCTCCCCTGAGAACTAGACCCTGTATATAGATGTGTTATTTATTCCATATTCCAGCCGGTGCTGCCAGGCAGGCTTTGACTGCAGGCTGTTTTTGGCCACAAGCTCTGCTTTGCCTTTGGCTGGCTGCAGTCAGCATTGCCCAGGCCACTGAAAGCCCTCTTCCCCCTTTGAGCAAGAATAAAGCAATACATATCTGCAGTTGAGCTGCACAGTGAAAGCCCCAAGACTGTGCCCTACTGTGCCCACGCCCTCCTCTGCTGCCTCCTTAGGCCCAGGCAGGTCCTGGAAGGCAGGTGGCCTGAACTCAGCCCTGTTTTCTGTCTGGCCAGGGCTTACCTCTGCTTTGGCAATAAGTGACGGTGACCTCAGGAGCTTAGCCGTCTGCTTCCTTCCTCCAAGGAGGTTGTGTTGAAGCCAGAGAAACTTCTCTGTAGAAAGGTGTTGAGGAGCAGTATGGTTGCAGGTGCCTCAGCATAACCTGTCCCTAGGATGTGACCCAGCCCTGCACTCCTGACCTTGGTGACCCTGGGAAGCCCTTCGTGTTCTCTTCCTCCGTACTCTGACTGGTTGCAGGGTCTGTGGTTTGCATGTGTCAGGATCCACCCAGCCTCCCATCTGTGCTGGGTGAGAAAAGGTGAAGGGTTCTCGTTCTTTCTGGTAAGCCCTGTTTCCCAAGCACTTTGCTGACCCAAAAGACACTGCAGCAAACAAGAGTGCGTTGCTGTCACAGTAGATCTTAACTCAGGAACCACACTCCTTGCGTCTCTCCACTGCTGGCGACAGGTGCCTGGGGTTGCTGTGCAGCTCCTCTACCAAGAGTAAGCAAAGACCATGTTTGTCACTAGCCTCACCGCCACTGAGGTCGCTGTCCATGCCCCAGAACAATTTCTTACAGACCTGCCTTAATGATTCGCTTGGAGTATTCCATGAGTATTCATGTTCTCTACCCTGGACAGGGTGGCTAGAGGTTGCGTGTAGGCACGCTACCTTTTCTTTCTGTGGATCCAGCGTCTTCCAGGCTCTCCAGGGAGCAAGATTCTGCACCCAAGAGCAGTTCTTTTTAAAAAACAACCCTATTGTACACACCCATTTCTCTCTCCTCAAGTCTTTTTGGGTGGGGCTTTGGTACCAGCAACCTAGGGCACCATTAACTGACTGTCCCTCCTCCATTTCTCTAAGGATGAGGGGGATTAAGCCATTTCCTATCCTGTAGATGTGAAGCACTTTCCGTTCTGAACCATGTTGCGATGTAGCAGCCTCCGAAGTTCCATTGTACTCTCCCATCTGCTGTCCATACGCCTGTGTGCACTTCATGCCAATCCCCTACTTCCTTGGGATGCCCAGGGCATCCAGACACTACAGGAACCCGGGGTTGGCGACAGCACCCGGAGTTGACTACTGCAGTGTGTGTGCTATACATACCCTTGGAATTATTAAACTCCTTATTTTCTTATCTCATAAAGTGTGTCACTTTATCTTCTTTGAGATGTGTGTGTGTGTGCTGCATGCGTGTGCGTGTGTGTGTGTGTGTGTGTGTGTGTGTGTGTGTGTGTGTGTGTGGTTTGTCTGTCTTGGCTTTTTAAGTTTTAGAATCCTGACGTATTTTATTTGAAGCAGGAAAGTGTGAGCCTTTGAAATCATGTTGGGAACGTTTGAGGATGATATGAGTAGGAAGACGGCAGTTTTAGGAAAGAGGCTGTAGTGCTTAGGGTTCCCCCACCCCCAAATCCATCATTGGAACAATAGCTGATGTTAGCATGTAAGCCATTGGTAGATCTGACCAAAAGAAAGAAGGGTCTCTGTAAGAATTGACATAGTCTTCAGTACTTTTCCTTTTCCTGACATAGTTTCTTCTTTGTGGCTGAGGAAGACGCCATTGTGTAGACATACCACATGTCCCTTAGTCCTTCCTCTGCTGAGAGACTCCTAGACTGGTTTCTTAGCATAGCTATGGTAGATCACGCAGCAGGGAACATGGATGAGCAGATGTTTCTGTGGTATGTTAACTTAGACTCCAGGCATGCTGTAGCTGGCTCAAAAAGGAATTTAAAATGGATCAAATACTTTTAAAACCTTACACTCTGAAATGGCAAGATACAGGTGGAGGCCAGAATTTTCTGAACAGGATTTGGATGGCTCTGGAAACACTATAGAGCCAATGGCATAGCACGAAATAGGCTTCCGCACAGCAGCCCTGGTTTTTAAACAGTTGTCAAATGCCTGAATTCCCACTCCTGAGCCCCCAGGCTTTTTCTCTGAACCCCCCTTCCCAGTCTGGCTCCCGCAGCAGTGCAAGCAGTGCAGGGGAATCTCTGTTCCTGGGAAGCCCTGTTCTCATCTCTGCCCAGCTGGTTCTCATTTCTATCCTTCCTTGCCTCTGCTCTTACCCATTTCTTCTGGTCACAGTGGCAGTTGATGGCTTTGTTGTGGGGCTCAAGACAGGACCAGACACGTGGACCCTGTCAGATGAAAAGGGAGATTGTGTCCACTCAAGGTATCAAGCATGACCCCAGGGTACCCTGACTGTTTTTGTAGCAGTGAACTTGCATGTGAAGGTGAGATGATGTGTTTCTACAAGAAATTCTGAAAATGGACAGAACATTAGTCAAAAATGTTGATCCTTCCCTCCGAAGATGTTCCTCCCTACACACGTGTCTAGTATGAGCAAGGGATTGATTGTACTGTCTGAAGACAACCTCCCCCCCCCCACACACACACACATGCTCTTCCCAGGTATAAGAGAGAGATTGATCATGCTGTCTGAAGATGCCCACATGTGCCCTCCCTGGATATGGTCAAGTGTGATGTTTAAGACAAATCCAGAGGACAAGAAAAAGCCAGCACTTGCCACATTTATGTTCCCACTCCAGCCTGGTCTGACAATAACAGCGCAGTGCATGAATAACAAGATCCAGAAAGTGATAAAGGAAGTATTTGGTCAGTGTGTGCCAATCTAGCTGTTTTCATTTCAAGATCCAGCTCTGGCTTCAAAGTCAAAATGTTAGGCATGACCTTTACAGAAGGCAAAGCCTTACTCATTGGATTGGGTTTTGAGAATGCCACTGGTGGAAATCATTACTCTTTGGTCAAATAAATCAAGAGGCAATCACAATGTAATGCCCTTAGTGATACACTGATGAAAACATGGTGTGGACAGCAACATGAAGCAGAAGTCTTTATGATAGGTCTCAGATGTTAAGTGTGTGGATGCTAACAGCAATATATTGATACCTTGCTAAAAGGTTTTATCTGATGGTCTCAGGGATGTTAGGTTTAACCCAGAAATGGGACAATGAATGGCTGTTATAGGACCAACCACATCTCAGAATTTTTTGGAAGGGAATCTGTAACATTCTAACTCTTCACAGCTCTAACCAACCACTTAGCTTTGCAGATTCTGTAATATGTGCGTGTGTGTGTGTGTGTGTGTGTGTGTGTGTGTGTGTGTAAAGCAGATATGACTTAGAGACTTGATACTGTAAAAGTGGCAACTTTGCTTGCCCTATGGACTTCATGCCATGCCTTAAAAGCCCTGCATTTTTGTTACCCTTTCTGTTCTACACCTCAAAGAAAAAGTTCTGCAGGTTTTGAGGGAATGGACATTACCAAGAATGGGTTAGAACCTTGTGAAAATGAACACATGAGAAAGACTCATTTACACTGGTAAAATACCCAACAAGGGGACAGACATCAGAGGACCGCACACACTTGTCTGTGTAATGACTCAAAGGTGCCCCATGGGTCCAGTTTCTCAGCTCTGCCGTTGGCTCTGGTCTGGGAACATACATGCACCTTCCCTCTGAACACACCAGGCCAGGGCTATGAGCCCTGGACTATCCTGGACTTGGATCCCCACTCTATGGAGCGCAGATGCTCCTGTGGCCCCAGCTCTGCCTGTGACAGGGCTCTGCTCTTGGTGAGTTTGAGAAATTGAAAGAAGAATCCCCTGCTTCCCCGCCCTCCACCCTCCAGACAGCTCGTTCCTCTGCACCTGGCTGCACTTGCTTCTTAAATGACATCTGATCACCAACTTCACCCCAGGGAGCAGTAGCTCCGAGGACAATTAATTTTCCTCATATTGTGCAGCCGCCGGCTTTCAATTTTGTAAAGTTGCCTGCATTTGCAAGCGCTGCACACCCTCTTGGTTATTAAATGCCAACCAATTTGTTTACAAATAAAACCAAGTTAATTAAATACTGCATCTACGTTAGCAAGCGATAAAAGCAGTGTGGCTTCTGCAGATCTCTGTGTTAGGCTTCAGTTGTGTGCTGCAGAGAACGTCCTTGTAGAACAATGCAGTCGGGGATAGGGAGTGCATGTCCAGCAGCTTGCTCCCCAGCTCTGACACATGTTGAAATTCATGCAACACCTGAAACATGGTGCTTTCCATCAAGGAGGCAAAAGGAAGGCTGTCCACTGCTGCAGCTCTTTCCAAGGACACGTTTAGCTGGTGGCAAGCAGAAGAGATCCACTCTGGGAATGCAAGCACAGACTCACAGCGCCTTGTTCCCACTCTTTCCAGAGACAGATGGGCTCTTGGTTTTGTTCACAGTTGCACCCTCATAGTGTTTGCAAAATCAGATGCTCCCAGAGAGAATCACATGGCAAAATTTAGAGGTCTGATCCTGCAGCTAAGGTCAGGATGCTGCATGGGCAGCCTGTAGAAAGGAGGAGCTTGAACTCAGAGCACTACCTCACACCCCACATCTTTCTCGAGCCTGTTAGTGTGCATGGCCTTCTCCCTACGCATCTATTCATAGAATGGAGTGCTATGACACCTTCGTGACCTCGAGCTTCCAAATGATGTCACAACAGCCAGGGACTGGTTTTCTTCTGTCCACCCCTCCCCCCGAGCTGGCCGAGAGCAGTAGACAGGAAGAGGTAGCCAGTTTCTGTTTCAACCAAAGCATTGTTCCTACTTAGAAGGTACCCGAGGAGCAGAGTAGAGGACTCAACTCTGGAATTAATGGACAGGTTGGTGGCCACATCCACTTCCTTGGGTCCAGGAAGAGCCCTCAAAAACTTGACCTTTTCATTCTCTGGTACCACACAACACATCCAGCAGATGGCTACAGAGCCATCCGTTGTTGAGATATCCTGTCCTGTCTTCCAGATGTACATGTCCTGTACTCCCCGTGCTGAGGTGCCCTGTCTTTCAGGTATGGATGCTGTGGGTTCCCTGTGCCGAGGCGTCTCTTCTACCAGGTGTGGATGCTCTGGGGCCCTCTGTTGTGGGGTTTGTCGTCTTCCAGGTGTGGATGCTCTGGGGCCCTCTGTTGTGGGGTTTGTCGTCTTCCAGGTGTGGATGCTCTGGGGCCCTCTGTTGTGGGGTTTGCCGTCTTCCAGGTGTGGATGCTCTGGGGCCCTCTGTTGTGGGGTTTGTTGTCTTCCAGGTGTGGATGCTCTGGGGCCCTCTGTTGTGGGGTTTGCCGTCTTCCAGGTGTGGATGCTCTGGGGCCCTCTGTTGTGGGGTTTGCCATCTTCCAGGTGTGGATGCTCTGGGGCCCCCTGTGCTGAAGTATCCTGTCTTCCAGGCATGTTTGATCCCTGCATCCATGACAGCTGCTGCCATGAGATATGCCCCAGAAGTAAAGAAGTCTCCACCGCACCTCCTGAAGAAGTTTGCAGGTAATGTGGAAGAGGTGGCCGGGGCTCTTTTTATGGAGGGTTTGACCCAGGTTGTCTGGTCAAGGCATGCAGGGAAGTGTAAATGACCCAAGGATTCAACTGAGAGTCTCTAGGTCTTCAGTTTTACCATAGAGCAACTCACTTGGGATCTGTCACATCGGTGTAAGGGGCAACAGTTTCCGGTCAGTTATACTCTTCAATTACTTTAAAATTCATGTCTCAGGAGTGGCTTTTCATTTAATCAAACATTTTTCAACAAGGAAGCACACCTTGCCTCCCTCCTAGGTCTGTAAGCTGGCATTAGCCTTGACCCCTGAGTATAGAAGCCATATAAAAACGTGATTTTCTTAAACGCACACTGAGTATATGTGTATAAGTTCATTTACTTTAAATCAGGAGGAGAAACTTCTTGGGAGATGCTTCCCGGGAGGAACATCATCAGACCACTGGGGACTGGTGAAAAGGGACCTTCTTTACTCATGTCTCAGTGTTTGAAACTTTTTTTTCTCAATTGAGCATACATTCGTGCATTGCCATTCTCCTAAATGATGTGGAGGGAGTAGGGAGGAAACCTGTTCATTTTTTGTTTGTCTCCCTTGGAAGGGAGGCCAGGAGATTGTCAATGGAATTCCCTGAAGTGAAAACAACTTCTACCCAGGGCTGAGCTAGCCACCTTGGCCCTGGAGTGTGAGGGTGTCTCAGCCATAGTGGGGATGGGGCCAGGTACCTCCACAGGCAGAAAGCTCCTAAGAGTACTTTTTGTGATTTCTGATTCAGAACAAGCAAGATCAGGTGATGTAGGTAGACTAGGGCCTCAGGATTGAGTGCTAACCCCCACCCCCCAACACACCAGTCTCCCAGTGATAAGCAGTAGCTAGAACAAAGGATGAGAGAATGCTGTTCTGAAGGTCCCTCATGAGCAGTCTTCATTTTGGTCTCTGCTTATAGCTATGAGCTATCAGGGTGGGGTGGGGACCAGTGCCCACCCACTTCTTCAAGCGTTTCCTGGGAGCCATTGGATGTTGGTCCTGAATACATAAATGTGGAGGTGGGACCCACTACTCCATGTTTATAGGATCAGGTGAGAGGTGATCTCAGGACTCAGGGAAGCTATGTCTTCGAGGGCAGGAAATGATCTCCACCTGGTGTCTTACTTTCCTGATATTTCCATGCTATGGGTCTATGCTTTGCCTGTCTAGTGGCATTCTAGCTTGGACCATGAAAAATGAATAGGGCACTATTGATTCCTATTATCCTTTCAAAGGCTTGTTGAGAACTGTAAAGCAATCAAGTTAGGTTGTGTTTCCACAATATCAGAATTTTAAAAGTTGCAACAAATTTACATTTAACAGTTATGTTGGTAGATTTTGTCCAGCACTCTCATTTTTCCTAGCCAATTGAACACAGGTTCTTATATTTCTTATAGTCATAATTAATAGTATCAGTTTTTAGCTAGCACATAACGCAGTAAATGTATCTCTGTGTATCTACATCACAGAATAGTACCAAAAGGCTAGAGGGCTCAGGAGAGTTCAGGGAGGTTCAAAGAGGGGTGAGCAGAGAATTGGGATGCTAACAGTGATGCAGAGAGTCTTGGGGATGGGGTAGCTAAGATGGTGAACCACTGTGTGTCTGCTGCTGCTGTACAGTCAACTACAGGGTCTGAGTTTATAGAGGATTGTATTCTGTCCCATTGTAAATAATTGTCCCGCCTACTGGTTTAATAAAAACTGCTGATTGGCCAAAGGCAGACAGGAAGAGTGGGCGGGGCTACCAGACTAAGAAAACTCTGGGAACATCTCAGAGCAAAGATGAGATGCCAGGAGATGACGCAGAGGAAAGAAGCTGAAATGCTGCTCTAAGAAAAGGTACCAAGCCGCATGGCTGAACAGGATAATAATGGGTTAGTTTAAGAATAAAGAGTTAGCAAGCTATATGACTGGGCCCTATGCTAATTAGCATAAAATTTTTACAAGCGTCTGTGTGATTCTGTGATTCTGTGGGACTGCTGGACTGCCGGTCAAACCTCTGGTCTAGACCTGAAAGTCTGGGGCAGAAACCTAATACAACAAGAGCTGAGCTGTAGGATCAAGGTAGAGGCTGGAGCAGTGAGTGGTAGGCCTGAACAGTGAACTGACAATTTAGAAGGTGGCAACATCAGGGGGCCCAGCCGAGCTGAAGTCCCTGGGACAATTGGGAGTTCTCTGCTGGTCCAGATGCTCAAACTGGGTAGTCAGACAACAGGCTAGTGGTTCTGTTGTTGCCACAGTGTAATCAGAAGTTTCTGTCCTGCCAAAAACCCTTAAGTACCCACAGACAATTCCCAAATAATTCACTTGGAGACCTAATATAGTAAATGATGGGCCAGTAGCTCAAGCATTTTACTGATTAGCTCTTACATTTAAATTAAACTATAATTCTTATTTATGTTAGCCATGTAGCTTGGTACCTTTGCTTAGTCCAGCATTCTCATTTTGCTTCATCTGAGTCTGACTGGCATCGGCTTCTCTCTCTTTCTTCTTCCCAAAATTATCCTAGTCTCGTTGCCCCACCTCTACTTCCTGCCTGGCTTCTGGCCAATCATTGTTTTATTAAACCAATGAGTAACAAATCTTTACAGTGTATAAGAGCAAGATCCCTTGGCACAGTGTGAGGTCTTCTCCTTGAGTGATCCAGGTAAGGGATGGCACCTTTTCCTCTGGTGTGTCCAATAGGTTCTTGGTCATGGATTTCCTGGTATGATTTTAATGCACCCACGTGTCTCTTTCATCTTAATTTTGTCTCATAGTATGTGAACATACCAGTTAGCCCTGGACACACATGGTCACATTTTGTGCATTTTGAAAAATTTATAGGATGGTGCACTTTCTACTCTTAGGGATAAGTCAGTCTGTACCACAGACAGGAAAGTGTTAGCAGAGAGAACTCTGACAAAGGCACCTTGAGGCCTTGCCTTTGGTTGGCCACAAGGAAGAACAGGAGCCACAATAGGCCAATGTAAACCCTTCCCCATCAGCACCCTGTGAACAGGCTAGAGATGAAAATGTTCCTATAAGGGAAAGGCAGAGCAACTGACCTGATAGTCACTGTTCTCCAGATCCTGTACATGCTTTGTGGCAGTGTCCTGTCCTGTCCAACAAGGTTCTATAGACTTTGTGTATGGTTGTCCAAATAGGAAGAATGGGAGACCTGAGATGATCTTCTCTGTGACAGGCCAGGCAGAGGCTGCCTACAGAGCTCCCATTCATGTGGGCAAGGGAGGGGACATTGAGTCCTGGTCAGAGGCAAGGCTGTGGGATGTGTACCTTCTCTCCTGGTTAGCCTTTGCAAGTCTAACCTCCTACTGCCTGGGATTTGATCTGCATAGTCAATTAATGCTGCCTCCTTCAGTGTTGCCATGACAATGGAATTGTTTCTGTGAATGGCAAAGCACTGCGTCTGTGCCATCCATGTTCCTTCTTGGAGGCCTGTAGCAAGAATAGTGAACCCAGCTGACTTGTGATGTCCCTTCCAGAGTGACTGAACCTAGGGACACAGTGTCCACACACAAGACATGATCCTTATGTCTCCAGTCCCCCAAGAGTTCAGCTATCCCCGCAGCTCAGCTCTATAACCCTCTGAGCCTTATACAGGAGGTGCACTCTGCACCTGTGTTGTAGAATATTATTTTAAGGTGTGTTACTTTTGTTTATGTTGCAGTTGTTTAACCCTGTGACTCTGTTACTGTGCCTGTCTAAAACACCTTGTAAAGAGCTGAAGAGCCAATAGCAGGGCAGGAAGAAGGATGGGTGGGCCTGGCAGAACGAGAAAAGGGAAGAGGGCGGGAAGAGAGAGCAAGGGATCAAGAAGGACACCAGGGGCCAGCCACCCGGCCACCTGCCACCCAGCTACACAGCCACCCAGCCACACAGCCACCCAGCCACACAGCCACACAGCCAC